>JADBJO010004447.1:73134-80634 GCA_016801955.1 Conus betulinus | reverse complement strand
ATCTTTATCTTAATTAGAAAGTTGTTAAATTGTGAACAGTCGTGTTAACTGGAATACGTGGTTTGAACTAGTTCAGGTGAAAACCAAAGTTAAAAGGAAGGGCTCCAACAGTTCAGCATTTTCCTTTTGAGGGATTTCCGTTGCGCAGGTGGAAAGAAACTCGTTCAAAATAAGCAGTAAACTAAGTATTTTCACGATCTAAAATTTGATAGTAGTAACTGACTTTGTAGTGTGTAAGGTATGTAGGAAAGCACGCTTTTACGAACTGCCATTGTAGAGACTATTATTGCATTACTGGAGGCGTGATTGAATCATCTGAAACTTGACACAGAATGACCTAGTTTGTTTATTCATCATGACCTAATTTGTTTATTCATCATCACGAAATGTCTGCCCATCAGTTACGGGACAATGTGGATCACAGTTCAGTATTTTATATCTGCTGCGGCTTTCTGTGATTATGAATGATATGAAAAACAGGAAAATCACGACTAAAAACACTTGACAAACATTACACATGGGCTTGTTGTGACATTTCTGGCTTGAGTTACCGAGAGCTTAATACAGACTTCTGATCTTACACCCCATTTTAAATACGTCTCAAGAAAAAGTCCGTAAAGTAAACATCTCCTCATGGAGATTTTAAGTACAAGCATGCACATTTGTCGTTAGTGTTATGGTGTGATAATAACATACACCTGCACATGACTATGCGTAGTAGATGCGCAATAGCGCAGACGCGGCATACATGATAATAAAAACGATGATAATACCGTGAATAAAATAACTGAGCATGGTGCAAGACATTAAACTAAGATGGTTTCAAATGAGAATTATAACAGAATATTGGCAACCAATGTTATTTTGCAAAACATGGGAATTGAAGAGTCAGATAAATGCTCTTTTTGTGGGAGAGAAAAAGAAAATATTCAACATATATTTTGGCACTGCCAGTATGTACAAAACTTCTGGAAAGAGTTTCAAAATGTGGTAAACAAACAGAAAATGTAATATTATAAAACTGTTGCTTGATGAAAATATTGTTCTGTTTGGTTGTGATTGTAATTTTAAATCTGATAGAACGTTTGACTTAATCCTGCTACTTGCCAAATTTTATATTTATAAATGTAAATGTGAAAAGAGTGTACCATCAGTTCAAATCTTTTTTGTATTTTTGAAGCCAGATACGAAATAGAAAAGTATGCTGCTCTTTTTAACATGTCCCATGGAAATTTCGTGGCACAATGGATTCCATACTTGACGTTATTGGAGTAAAACACAAATTATCCATTGTATACAAAGGCTATGACAACGGCCAACTGTAGGTTGAGTTTGTTGTTGTTGTTGTTGTTTTATTTGTTTGTTTGTTTTTTTTCGTTCGTTCGTTCGTTCGTGTGTTTGTTTGTTTTGTTTTCTGTTGCTTACGCTTTTCTGATTTCTCTCCCTAAGGTTTGTTGTGATTTAAAATAATTCTTTATGCGATTTGATGTGCAAACAACAATAACTTGTTAATGAATTACGTCCAGTCACCTCGTTGTAATTAATCGAATATGAATGCAATTCTGTTAATCACTATCCCGTTTACAAACGTCTGTGATTTGAGGTGTAAACAACTGTCAACACTTGGATATGAGTTATGTCTAATCATTGTGTTATACTTAACTGAATATGCTCCTGTATTTGTGTTCATGGGTGTCTGGTTTGTGCTCTCTGAATTTCGAAATAAAAACCTTTCCAAAAAAAAAAAAAAAAAAAAAAAAAAAAAACTGAGCATGGTGCAGATCGCAACTATTGGACGGTGGATGTACTGCTGTGCATGTTGAGGATTTGGAAGTGCCGGATATAACAACCGACTATCACGATGACTGCACTGGATACTATGCAACAATCATAATCCCCTTATCACAAGACTTTCCGCTGTTGCCTTAGATCATGTTCATGTGTCCCATATTTATGTTTGTTCTCTATTTATTTTTCAACGCTGCACTCACTGACTACAAAACGAACCATGCAGGTAAAACAGACATCTAGAGAGGGCAGACTCTATACAGACTGTAAAAACAAATGTTTCTGGATATGAATTTCATGTTCATGTAAAATTTTCAAAGATGATTCGTTTTGAAAGAAATGTGTACCTCCAGTTCACCAGACAATAAAAAGGTTATTCTGTTTTCCATCGTTGTCATCTCACCGAGTCGCTGTATAGTGATGGGAAGCTATCAGGCTCTGTATCCGCCATCAGTTCATTAGGAATGTCGCTGTATAGTGATGGGAAGCTGTCAGGCTCTGTATCCGCCATCAGCTCATTAGGAATGTCGGTGTAACTCGCCAAAATTAATGTACGCATGAAGAACTACTGTTCACTCACCTACAGACGTGATTTCTCTCCATTATTTTCTTTTCGTTGAGGATGAAAGTGAATTTTTATCAGAAAACATCTTAATGATTTAGATGAATACCGCACAAACACACAACTTGACACATTCATGATTTATACGAATACAACCTAACGACAGAAAGAAGCCATATTTCAGGGTGAAACCGTCTTGTGGGGTTTGAAAGGGGGGGGGGCCTCCTACGCCATTAGATAACTTCATCTGGTGCAGTTTCTAGCGTGTTTCACCGGCCTCCGTTGGTGTACCATCAGAAACGTTTAAATTCAAAGCAGCGAGTGACTGTACTGCTAGACTCCTTGCCCTTTCTGGTGGAAAGACAAAGGAAAAAGAAAAAGAAAGAAATAAAATAAAGCTTTTGAAGTGCAGTCTTGTTTCCTTTTACCGATTCCTCGAGAAATGATGAAATGACAAGTATGTAAGCGAAGCAATTGTAAACATAAGTCAACTGAGTTGGAAAAATGAGAGGATTTCAATGCAGCCGATGTCGAAAAGGTTAATAGTTGTGCCACGGTCGCCAGTGAATTGACGGCTTAAAAACATCATCACCATCAACACAAGCAACAATAACAACGACATCAAACAAAGAATCTGGGACATTGAAAGCGTCGTCTAAAAAAACTCAACACATCAACAGCTTCCCCCCCCCCCTCCCCCCCCCCACCCCACGCCCCATTATCCCCACCCCCTTCAACATCTTCTTCAGGCAGTTGTAAGGCGGCTTATGCCATGTTGCTGTCTAACCGAACCGTTTTTTATGCGTATGTGTTCGCTGTTGATTCTGCTCGATGTTGATTTTTTTTTTTGTTGTCTCTATCTCTTGAGGAAAGCCTGTGAAAGTATTGACGTTTGTCTGTTCCATGCACTGTGCCTTTAAAAAAAACGTAAAATCCCACTTCGTGTTGTATCTCGAGGATTTCGATTCAGTTGTTCGTTGTAGTCTGTAGTCTATGTCTAGAAGAAGAAAATATTACCACATTAATCCATCTACTTGACCTGTGCTCTAGGAAACTGGCAGGGTGTAGGGTACCCTGTTCTTGAGTGAAACTAGCGACACACCCCGCCGGCCCACTCACCGATCACTAACCCAAACCACCCAGGTCACTAACCTCTTTCGTCCAAGCCACGCTTCCACACCAGCGAGGCCACAGACTCCACGGGCAGCCACACAGCAGTCCCAGGAACAGTCAGTGCCGCAGGCAGACCCGCGTCTCCCTCCTCCTCCCTCTCCTTCTCCTCCTCCTCCTCCAGGTTTCCATCCTCCTCCGCCAAAGCACCGTCGTGAACAACGGCAGGAGCGGCGGATGATTCTACCCACCGGGCCACCTGGTTCTCCTGCACCCCACCACAGTCGCGGAGGTTGGAGGCCTCATCGGTGAGGGTCGCTTGGTGAGACTGCAGGAAGTCGGGCCACGTCACCCTGGTGTTGGACAGGTGGTACCCGGCACTGGCGGCAAGGCTGTGGGCTGTCAGAGATGTTCGGCACATGTTTTTAGGAACAAGTCCAATCACAGTCATTTTCAATTAAATTAAAAGTAAATATAACAAACTACGCCCTGTGACGAGAGTTGGGAGTGGGTCGGTGTTCTCTCTTGGGAAGGACTAAGAATTTTTCTCTAAGTGATAGATAGGTAGGTAGACAGATAAGTAGATAGAGAGATAGAGGGAGAGATTGGTGACTTGGTAATTTATAACTTGATAAAGCTTTATAACAATATCACATCAAGATATCGACTGAAGTCATACAACTTAAATTATTGATACATATTCGTTACGTTGTGTGTGTGTGTGTGTGTGTGTGTGTGTGTGTACGCGCGCGCGCGCGCGTGTGTGTGTGTGTGTGTGTGTGTGAGAGAGAGAGAGAGAGAGAGAGAGAGAGAGAGAGAGAGAGAGAGAGACAGACAGACAGACAGACAGACAGACAGACAGACAGGCAGACAGAGATCACCGACACATGTTACTGGTGTTAGCTATTTAAGCCCTCAAAAGGGGGTGGGTGTGATGAACAAATGATTACACTGTGACGACCAAACAAAATGAAACAAAGAAGGTTTAAACAGAGTGATGAAAATCAAGGAAAGACAACACAAAAGCATATATCTTATATCATCTTAGCTGCCATGCCAACCTTCTAGAGTCGGGGGATTAGGGAGGAAATGGATGGGTGGTGGGTGGTGTGGGTTTTAAGAGAAAACAATTTTGATCGCCTTACTGCTTTACCTAATAAAATGTAGGACTTCAGCAGAACATGTCTCGTCAACTACATTTAGCTTCTAACACAGGACATAATTCGTGCTCTATTCAGCAATGTTTCATCAAACTTTTCCAAAATGATCGCCAACGCCCACATTTTACATTAAACTTTGCAAGTCTGGATTTTTAAAAAAACAAATCTCTGGGTTTTGTTTTAAACCAAATGTGGAGTTTCGGAAAGGATTTTTGAAATGGGAAATTCCAGAAAATTAAGAAAAAAAAAATTGGAAGGCTTGCAGCGGACATCAACGGCAAAGAGATTTGAGGAACCGTCACGCGTCTGCTAGAGAACGAAGGGCACAGTACTCAGTGTCGGCACAACCACTCCCATCAGCAGCCACTCCCTGTCCTTCCGCTGCTCACACTCAGCTCCTCAAGTACCGGGTTCTCTTGTGTAAACTCTTCTCTCTCTCTCTCTCTCTCTCTCTCTCTCTCTCTCTCTCTCTCTCTCTCTCTCTCTCTCTCTCAAGATAAAGCCAGGATTGATGACAAGAGACAATGATTACCAATATTCGATGTGTTATGATTTACGAACCTACTTCCGCGTTTTTGGTTTCAAAATCGTGATGTTCGGATGAATCGACGTAATAATATTTGGACGTTTCGTTTCAATACATTCTGTACCCCATTGACCCCCACCTTCCCCCTTTTGTGAATTGGCTATGTAAGCTTGACCACAATAAACATTCATTCATTCATTCATTCATTCATTCATTCATTCATTCTTCATTCTTCTCTCTCTCTCTCTCTCTCTCTCTCTCTCTGTCTGTCTGTCTGTCTGTCTCTCTCTCTCTCTCTCTCTCTCTCTCTCTCTCTCTCTCTCTCTCTTATCCCAGTCACTTTCTCTCTAAATAAGCATTAATATATGTGCTGATAGTTGTAACTGTACTGTTATTATTGTAACAATTATCGCAGGACACACTAGGAGAAATCACACCGTGACACATCAATAATATGTATGAAAAAATTCACATGATATTGAACAACTTGGTAGCAGAGGAAACGAAGTGCAGTTAATTTACAAATCAGTCCTTCAATCATTTGAAAGACTTTAAAAAGTGGAAGGAAGTTTGGTGAAGGAAATTTAATTCAACTAGCCCTAAATACTAGAGAAAGAGAAGAATTCAGACGTATGGCTTTGTCAATTTCAGCTGCGAACAGAAGCTATTAAATTGTGTCTTTATGAAATTGGTAGAGAAAATATATTACTCCGGATCGGAGAGAGAGAGAGAGAGAGAGAGAGAGAGAGAGAGAGAGAGGGGGGGGGGTTTTAAAATCAGAAACTGAGTTCGTTTAAATGTAAAAACAATTGAAACGGCAGAACCTACCAGAAAAGCACCAGGCTGTCAACACGACTAGACAGAGCCGCAGTCCAAGAAGACCTCATCGTCCCAACCAGCCCTCGGGGTCACTGACGATCCATTCTCCCAGCGTGTCGCTGGGACATTAATACATCACGTAGGCGTACAGAAACCGGAATTTTTGCCAGAACACCGGCCGGAAATCGGAATGCCACCTCACCCCTACGTATGAACCGAATCCTGGTGTGCAGGGCCTGCCCTCAGTGCTCACTACGAGCTTGACTCACGAAAGTTGTTGCATTTTTCATCCTCTGTACGGCAGTGATCGGCGTTTCTTTCTGTGTTCGGTCATGCACCGAAAACGGAACCTAACTCAAACGGAACCTAACTCAAATGGCGATAAAATGAACAGGAGAGGATCCTGGGACTTCTCGGTCACTCTCATCTCACACACACAGCATAACCTGTCTGTAACCAGGCATTAATGAAGCACTGTACTGGGCTAGGTCTGTTTGTTCATCTACTCGTTGGAGGAACGGCATAGCTCAGTGGTAGAGCGCCGGACTCGTAGTCTTGGTGATCCTAGGGTTGCGGGTTCGAATCTCCGCGGGCCGTTTCGGTACAGGGGGATTTTTCCCTCGGAGTTAACATTAGTTCTGACTCCATTTCCCATACAGTCCTTCGAATGAGACTATAAACTGACGTTCCGTGTGTGAAAGAACGAATAACATCTTGCACACACGTCAAATCCCATCATCATCTTTCGGAAGAGAAGGCCGGTTTGGCCGTTGGTAAGGATGACATGTTACACATAGCATGCACCTTCCCCGAAGGTGGTGTATGGCTGCCTTAATGGCGGGATTAAAAAAAAAACGGTCATGCACACAAAACTTCACTCCCTTCGTTGGGTAGATGGAATTAATCCTTGCCTGCCTATACAGGGAGTGTCCGCAGGAGTATCAGTCTGGGTACGCAGGAAAAGAAATGTATTGATTGATACACCTTCACACATTCTGCTGAAGGCGCAGTATGAAAAAAGGTTCCACCGAAAGAACGATAAGCATCTGTTCTAAAGTGGAAAGGGTTTAAAACCCAACATACAATCCTGGTGTGGGGACAACAGGAGTAAACTAACTTACTTTGTAAAAGGTGAAATAAAACTAATTAAAATTAAACGAAAGTGTTCGAAACGATCAGAAGAAAATGATGTAAAAGGGGAATCTTTTTAATGACTCGTGGTCCATGTCTATGTCTAGCGGTCCAGACCGCTTACTAAAATCAATGATTGTGGATAAAACGATTCCTGCACCTGACTTTATTCTAGTTTCATTACCTGGATGAGTCTTTCCTAACCCCCAGACAATAGCAATGGTCGTTCATCAGCGTGTAACTAACACAGACACACAAGACATATAACATCCTGCTTCCAACTACAATGGGAAAAAATCACTTATGAAGGCTTCCTGCAAAAGTCAGACGGACGGCAAGAAATAAACATACCAGTAGAGATGCTGCACGTGAAGACGGCAGTCTTTGAGTCTTATGTCTGGGGA
>JADBJO010004447.1:40634-58134 GCA_016801955.1 Conus betulinus | reverse complement strand
AGGTTTGAACTGTAAAGCGCCTGTTGTTTACTTGAGAAAAGGAAGTAAGATTCAATTCTAAGGACATGTGGTCGGATTCAATTCTGTCAGATGCATACATCTCACAGCTATCAGTGATAACGGAGAACAAATCAAAAGCCATAAAAATATAATCGTAAAACTGCTACCACAGTCAGATATGTATGTGTAGCGACCTCACACACACCATTTACAATACACAGTTTTAAAGCAGTACACATACTGAGCAGTAATTTTTCATAATTATTCAAAAACAAGGTCCTCTGAATTTTGAACATGTAATGGTCCACTTCAATACTGCTTACCATTTTCAGACGCATTTTCCTCAAAATCACAAGAAAACTTCGATATTCTGCTGTTCAGCCACCTACAATCACAAAAACATCATCTTTAATCAAAAGTAAAAAATCACACAAGATTATTCTAACAAATAAACTCCATTTTCCCCATCAAAAAATAATAATACAGCAAGCCTTCTGGAGGAATATGTGCACACACATACATAACATGTTTTATTGTGCCAAACAAGGACTTATCAACAATAAAAGCAAAGTATGAATCCGATACCACATCCACAACTTTCACAGAAGGACAGAGCTCATTTTTCACGAGACATACCAGCCCACGGGAACGCCTGCCGCGTGCAGTGAACTTCAATGCTAGCTTACAGTAAACCGTGTAGCCAGAGAACACAGGCGATTGAAAGACTTTCAACAAATGTTTCCACAAAACATACAAAATCAAAACCAGAGACATAAGAAATAAAATCGTGACTACGCATTTGGAGAGCAGTCCATTTATGTTCCAATGAAGAAATGAAAATGGTCTAATTTCATGACACTCATCAACATAATACGATGCACAGTTTTCAGTGGACATATTCATACAGCGTACACTTGTAGAAGACACAACAACATCTCTATTATTTACACAGTCAACTGACACTGGTGTTTCTGAGTTCTCCTCAAAATGCACCACCTGACGGTCAGTTTCACGTGCTTGGGATACACGACACACGGTTGACACAACCGGTGGCGGCTTACTGTCGGTTCCCTTTCACTGGCACGGAGATATTACGAAGCATATTTGTGGACTGGCCAAGTTCCTCTCGGATTTCCACAGGTCTGCCCTCCGCGCCCAGAGTGTACCACTTGCCGTCAACGAGAAGGTAATTAAAGATTAAACTAGCGCGTTTACCGTCACTTCTGGCCTTTTTAAGGTAGGTAGTTAACTGTTTCCTAAGGTCGCGCACCCTGGTGGAAAGCTCCTCACCGATGAAAATGTTAGTTCCTTGCAGTTTGTATTTCGCTTTTAGAATGTTAACCTTTTGCTTGTAGAACACGCAGCGCGCAATCACAGGAGAGTCCGGCCTGTTGTTCAGTCGATGGATCCTATCAAAGTCAACATCTTCAGCCAAGCCTAATTTGTCTGTGAGGAGGTCCCTAAGCACATTTTCACAGTCTGCCAAAGTCTCATTTTCTGTCCGAGGCAGTCCATAAAAGATGAGGTTGACCTCCCCTTCAGATCGTCAGTCTTCTTTTCTAACTCCTCCATCTTTTTTTGTCAGGTCCTGGTTCTGCTTACGTAGCTGGCTGACTTCCTCCCGTAAGCCCCTCAGCTCCCCCTGCATGGCAGCATAGTCCTCCCGTAGGCCTGCATGTCCTGCCTCACGGCGTCAAGCTTCCCGTCAAATTTTCTTTCCATGAAGTTCAGCTTGCTCATGACGTCGTGAAGCGACAGGTCTCTCCCTGGCTGGTTGGATGCTCCGTCGTGTGGATGACCAGGCCTCTCCAAGCTAGGTCGGCTGGTCAGTCGGGTCTGCCTCGTCTGCGATGAGTTGGGTCCTGGGTTTGCTCTCAACGTCACCGCACTGGAGAAGTAAACTCCCCCAGAACAAGTTGGAGAGGAGCAAGCCTGACAGAGCACCCGTCCATTCTGCACTTCCAACGAAGCATGGCGACCCGCATTACAACTTTCTGCCTTGCCCGTTTTTGCCATGAAGAGCTGAAGACTCGGCAGAAAGCAACCGCATGTCGCCCTGAAATCGGTGGCACTTGAAGGCATTGTGCGTTACAGAATCACTGCGCGAATCTTGTGGCACAAATCTTTCTTAATCCCGTCGAATGAAACTGACAAATAATAGAGCAATGGAAGTGCGACTGCACATGAAAAAACACCCGGGTCACACCCCCGACACAGAGAGAGAGAGAGAGAGAGAGAGGCAGGCAGGCAGGCAGATAAACCGACGGGCTTAAACGTTAAAAACATGTAAAACTAGCAGTGCCTTTTAGTCGTGTGATTCTTTCCAGTTTCCGTTACGGTGGGTGCGGGATGATGGAGGGCATGTGTTTTTAGCGGTGGCGGGGGGTGGGGGTGGGGGGGGTGGGGGGGGTTCAGGGGTGGTGAGGAGCAGGTTTTTTTCTGAGAGGGAGAGGGGGGAGAGTTGTCACAAAAGAAGGCTCCCTGGTCTTATGGGTTGAGTCAATGATCTCGGGGTCCATTGTCAAAGGAAAGGAAAAAGGCCCCAGTAGTGTGTACACACATTGAGTAACTTGCTCACTGAGGTTGGTGGGGCGGGAACATACAGCCTGATAGCCAGCGAGTTGGGAGGACTGAAGGCCACTCTCTGGTTTAGCTTGTGTGCAACTGGACTCGCTCCACGGGAGAAACGAGGTAGGCTGCACACAGTAGTTTTTGAACAGTAACCGTGCTAGAACAGGTCTTTTTGTTTTTTTTGTTTGTTTGTTTGTTTGTTCGGGAAGAGAGGGGGGGGTAGTGGGCAGAAGGGAGGGTGTGGAAAAGGAAACGTGTGTTGGAGCCTTCAGATGAATCTGTCAGTTGAATTTTGTGTCCTTTTCTTGTCCTTTTTCCTGTTCCTGTTGTTGCTGCTGTTGTTGATGTTCTTGTTACTCTTCCTTTTCGCCGCCACCACCCACCACCATCATCGTCGTCACTGTCGTCGTCATCATCCTGATCATCTCATTGTCGTTATCGTCTTCACCATCTTTATCATCTTCTTCTTTCCTCTTCTTTCTCCCGGTATTCTTCCTCCACTTCGCTTGTTCTTCACAATCAACATGTCTGTGACAATGAACTGACTGTTTCATCTGCAGGGGAATTGATTAACTAACTTTTTGTTTCACAAATGGACACCCCCATAATAATGAAGCCAACCTTTATCACTTGCCGAATAAATAGAAGTTTTGCACGAATCCCAGATCACTGTAACTGACGATTGAGGCAGGAAAGAGATGGACAGGCATTCAGCTGTTGCATTACCATTTGGTGAATTGCTGGACAGGCATCAGCTGTGGCATTACCATTTGGTGGATTGGCTGGATAGTCTTTCAGCTTTGGCATTACCATTTGGGTGGATTGGCTGGACAGGCATTCAGCTGTGGCATTACCATGTGGTGGATTGGCTGGACAGGCATTCAGCTGTGGCATTACCATTTGGTGGATTGGCTGGACAGGCATTCAGCTTTGCATTACCATTTGTGAATTGGCTGGACAGGCATTCAGCTTTGCATTACCATTTGGTGGATTGGCTGGATAGGCATTCAGCTTTGCATTACCATTTGGTGGATTGGCTGGACAGGCATTCAGCTTTATTGCATGACCATTTGGTGGATTTGAGTGTAATACAATGCTGTGACATAAGCGCTGGTGTCACATTTTCTTTTTACTGGTGGAGCTGACGATTGAAACCAGGTATTGTTGACAAGAAGAAAAAACGATTCGTGGATGGAGGATTTGAAATACCAGAAGAGTTTACACGATACAATTGTTATTTTTTTTTAAAAATAATTTTGGTCTTCTCCATGTTAATCATTCTTAAATGTTTGTGAATCAGAAAAGCCTGTCAAAGATTGGCTTCAGTCGCTAATGGTAGGTGCATTCGATGCCCTTAATAAATGGGAACACACGTGTGTTGGAATGTTTACACAAAGTGACTAACGTGAATGCTTCCCTATCAGCAGAGAATTGTGCCACAAGCAGTCCACTGATCACACACACACACACACACACACACACACACACACACACACACACACACACACACACACACACACACATTTTCATAAAAGTTTATTCAGAAACAACACTGTTTTCCTCTATAAAAAAAAAAAAAAAGAAATGTTCTGCTATTTTATCTATACCAGCTGGGCCAGTAGTCTGCTATTCTGTCTGTACCAGCCGGGCCAGTAGTCTGCTATTCTGTCTGTACCAGCCGGGCCAGTAGTCTGCTATTCTGTCTGTACCAGCCGGGCCAGTAGTCTGCTATTCTGTCTGTACCAGCCGGGCCAGTAGTCTGCTATTCTGTCTGTACCCAGCGTACCAGCCGGGCCAGTAGTCTTGCTATTCTGTCTATACCAGCCGGGCCAGTAGTCTGCTATTCTGTCTATACCAGCCGGGCCAGTAGTCTGCTATTCTGTCTATACCAGCTGAGTCTGCATATTATCACTACGTAGCTTCAAAGAGTGAGGTGACTACAGGCGGAGATTGAAGCAGCTTTGAAAAAGAATTGTTAGTTATTCCGCAGGACAATATGAACAAACAGATTATCACTAACAACTTTGAAAAAGAATTGTCAGTTATTTCCGCAGGACAATATGAACAAACAGATTATCACTAACAACTTTGAAAAAGAATTGTCAGTTATTCCGCAGGACAATATGAACAAACAGATTATCACTAACAACTTTGAAAAAGAATTGTTGGTTATTCCGCAGGACAATAATTATGGACAAGCAGATTATCACTAACAACGTTTAAAAGAATTGTTAGTATTCCGCAAGACAATATGGACCAACAGATTATCACTAACAACTCATAATTATTTTCAAAATTTGGTCAGTAGCACTATTACACCAGTCTTCCGATTTAGCGCGCGCGCACCACGCGCGCGCGTGTATGTGTGTGTGTGTGTGTGTGTGTGTGTGTGTGTGTGTGTAGAACGATCTCCCAAAATGCTGTTAGCGGGAGAACGGTCTAACAGAATGCTGTTAACAGGAACGGTCTCCCAGAAAACTGTCAGTAGGAGAATGGTCTGTCAGAAGGCTGTCAGTAGGAGAATGGTCTCCAAGAAGGCTGTCAGTAGGAGAATGGTCTCCAAGAGGCTTTCAGGAAGAGAATGGTCTAACAGAAGGCTGTCAGTAGGAGAATGGTCTGTCAGAAGGCTGTCAGTAGGAGAATGGTCTCTACAGAAGGCTGTCAGTAGGGAGAATGGTCTGTCAGAAGGCTGTCAGTGGGAGAATGGTCTCCAAGAAGGCTGTCAGTAGGAGAATGGTCTCCAAGAAGGCTGTCAGGAGGAGAATGGTCTAACAGAAGGCTGTCAGGAGAGAATGTCTGTCAGAAAAGCTGTCAGTAGGAGAATGGTCTGTCAGAAAGCTGTCAGTAGGAGAATGGTATCTCAGAAGGCATTGGAGGGAAACATTAGATTTACACCCGAAACAAAGTTTTCGGACAGTTGTGATATGGACAGCCGTGACACGTCTTTTCATTATCTTTTTTTTCACCCCAGAGGCTCACCGTACTTTCAAGATTTGTGTGGAGTATACGAACCCAAGTCTTAGTCCGAACTGAATTATTTACACACACACACACACACACACACACCACACACACACACACACACACACATACTACACACCACCCCCTCCCCCACCCTGTGACACGTAATGCGGTAAGCACACCACAAATTCATTACAAGAACCGTGTTTTCGGCTAAACGTGATGAGGCAAACGTGATGAAGCGTACGCTCATTATCAGTCAAAGCCTGGCTGGGTGCAACACGAGTCATGCAGATCAGCCATTGTTGTCTCCGCCACGCTGACTGAGGGCTGGTCGTGTCCCTGCTGTCCCTGCCAAACCCGCCCCACTTTCAAGGTGGGAGCTGACGTCATCAGTTGGACGTTCAGATTCTGATCTTGACGACAGGAGTGCCGACGAAGCAAGAGCTGGAAGGTGGCCAGGAGGAAGGGGTGGGACGGGGCAAGTTTGTATTGTTAGACCTGTGTCAGCTGCGTAAAAAACAACAACACCCAATTGTTTTTCCACGTCTTCTCACAAACACGTCGTGTTGTTGTCTATTGCGTGTCAGAAGCACGAACGGGCGGACCAGCGAACAGACACTTATATGGTGATGAGATACGCTCTCCCCTCGCCCCGAACTTTCCCCCACTCCCATCCTCTCTATCCCATTGGCACGTACGAGGCCATGCACGCGCACAGACTCACATACACACGCACGAACGCGCGCGCTCGCATATGCAAGCACGCATGTGCGCACACGCGAGCGCGCGCGCACATACACACATACTCGTAGATCCGTAAGCGGGGTGCCTCCCCCCCCCCCCCCTCTCTCTCTCTCTCTCTCTTTCTCTCACACATGTTTCCATTACACACACACACACACACACACACACACACACACACACACACACGCCGTAAGTGCGTTCCATCCCTTTCAGTCGCAGTGAATTATCGTACTTCCCCTATCTATATTGCAATCTGTCTGCATCAGAAAACGACTGTCTACACTGACAGTGTCCGCCCCACATATCAAACAGGCTTTTGTTTGCAGACTTGACTAACACCGACCACCCCACATGTAAATGCGTACTTCAGCATGGCGTTTTAGGGAAGCAGAAAGGGATTTTATAAGGCAGAAATGAAAATTCACACTCCTTTCACCACCTTGAATTACGAAAATGAAAAAACGGAAAACTTGAAAAAAGAAAGGAAAAGAAGAAGAAAAAAGAGGCTATAAAGAAGAAAAGGAAAAAGAGAGGGAAATGAACGTGGATTATTCCGCGAATATGTTTCTTTTACACGCCTTTTGTGTTCATTCTTTTTCTTCGCTTCTTTGCCTTTTTCTTCTTTTTTTGGTCCCAATCTTTTGCTTGGTGATAAAATCCACTTGTTCAATCAAAACGTTTACCTAACGCCAGAAATGGCTACGTTTTTGACAATGGAAGCGCCAGGAATCAAAATGTTTCACTGTGTACATGTCTACAAAACCGTAAGAAGCAAAGACACATACTTTGCGAAAACCTACCGCGTTTGCAACACACACCAGCACACGTAAAACTGAACAGCCTGCGGATGACATTATTTTAGACATTCTTTAGAAGCAAGGTTGCATGCACACACACACACACACACACACACACACACACACTAGTAGAAAGCCAGCTGGCGAATCAGAATCACTTATGATGTAGAAAAGTCATGGAAGCTCTAAGCAAAACAAGCTCGTTCCTATTTGATGACAGAGTATTGTCTTTCTCCCACAATGTCTTCACAAATACGCATGAACAAGGAGCACAAATGTGCGATTTTTCCTAACGATAGACGCATAGGCGCTGTAGGACTCACCGACAGGCGCCCGAGCGCACGCACGCGCGTACACACACACACACACACACACACACACACACCACAACACACGCACGCACGCACGCACACACACACACGCATACATACACACACACACACACACACACGCACACACACACACACACACACACACACACACACACACACACACACACACACACACACCACACACACACACACACACACACACACACACACACGCACGCACACACACACACACACACACACACACACACACACACACACACACACACACACACACACACACACACACACACACACACACACACACACACACACACACACACACACACACACACACACACACACACACACACACACCCACACACACACAGGTGGGAGGGGAAGGAGTGTCATGGACGCACTCAGGTGTGTAACTGACAACCAGCGTGCTTGGTTTGGCTGAAATTCCCAGGACAGTGAAACCTAATAGAACCTAATCATACAGAAGTATACAGTTCGTGAACTGTCTTTGGCAGCGTTCTGTTCCCCTCTCCTTCTCCTTCTCCTTCTCCCCCCTTCTGCGTGTCTCAGACACGAGCTGTATCGTCTGAACACGAAATCCAATACTACCTTTTTGTTGTGATCTCTACTGAACCATGAACGGTTTTTTTTTTGTGTGGTAAATTCTAAATAAATATTAGCGAACCGCAAAAAATGAAAACGTGGACAAACGAATCACAAGGCAAAACACAACGCGTTTCGACCTCTTAGGTCTTCTTCAAGCAAGATGAAGACAATTAAGACAACGGAAATAAACTTACCTCCATTCACTTCCGCTCAAGATAGGCGGGTTTTTTTTTTTTAGTAGTCACTGTATACCGTAAACTAGTATGCTTTAACTCTTGTTTGATTCTGGTACTTACAGTGGAAGAGAGTGAGCGGGGTGATAGGGGTGATGAGGGAAAGGGGAAGACATGAGAGCGTGAGGGGGGGGTACGGGAGGGGGGGGGGGGGGGGGGGGGGGGGGGGGGGGGTGGGGGGGGGAGGAGGAGGGTGCCTGTATGGAGCTGTCTCCCTGAAAAAGAGAATGTCGGCTACAAGTGTGTTTGGGACCAAGGTGATGATTACGTGTACAACGCGTTGTCCTTTTGTCTACCATTGAAGTTCAGTATGTGAAAGGAAGGGAGAATGAAGGGTCTAACGGACTTTTGTATGTGCCCGGAGTCTACCTGTGTGCTAGATCAATGGGTAGTGTGATGAGTATCAACTTAGAGTGACGACTGTCTATTTGTTTACCATGGGAGGCAAGTTACCTTCTTGGTTTTATAAGGCGTTTTGCTTTGGATGGGATTTTGTGGTGTTGTACCATATTATGTTCTGCTGCCTTGCATTGTCATATAGGGTGAGCATTGCATTGTGCTGAATTTTAATGACTTTCTTGTACACTGCACCGTATTGTATTGTAGCCTATTGAGTTGTGACACATTATATTGCAAGTAATGTATTGAAAACGTTGTGTTGCATTGCATTGCAACATACAATTCTTAGTTCGTCATGTGAATCATACAGAACTATACAGTTCGTCATGTGAATCATACAGAAGTATACAGTTCATCATGTGAATCAGACAGTAATGTACAGTTCGTCATGTGAATCAGACAGAAATGTACAGTTCGTCATGTGAATCACACAGAAATGTACAGTTCGTCATGTGAATCACACAGAAACTATACAGTTCGTTGTGTAAACCATACAGAACCACATGTCATATACAGTTCGTCATGCGAATCAGTCCGTTCTTACAGTCCGTCATGATAACCATACACAGACCCACACTTCTGGCCGCTGATCCATACATTGTCCCAAGCAGAGCCATACTGTTTATCCTAACATCAGACCCTACTATACCGTGTGAAACGCGTTGTCTGCCGCACTCAAAGCAAGGCCATGAAGCTGACGAGCTAACAATGAATAGAGAGCTGCTTGTACTGAGCAACAAACTGAGCCAGTGAAGAACGTGGAGAGACCTGCGGTGAACCTGAGCCAGTGAAGAACGTCTCTCTCTCTCCTGAACTCTCTCTCTCTCTCTCTCTCTCTCTCTCTCCTCTCTCTCTCTCTCTCTCTCCACCACCCACCCCACCCCCCACAGACGTAGCTACCACCACCACCCCCCACACACACACCTCTCTCTCTCTCTCTCTGACTTTCATCTTCGGATGCAGGGGCTACGATGAACTGAGAAAAAAAAAATGTTTTCAAGCCCAAAGAAGCGGAGGGGAAGGTTATAATATAGTCCTTCGAATGAGAATATAAACGAGGTTCCGTGTGTGAACGCACGCATAACATCTTGTACACACGTAAAATCCCACACCAAACTTTCGGAAGAGAAGGCCAGTTTGGCCGTTGGTATGGATGACACGTTACACATAGCATGCACCCTGTGTGAGAAAGTGAAAGAATGAGGGAAGTAAGACACTGAGTGAACGGTATTGAACGATATTGACTGTATGACACGGGAAATGACTGAATGAAGCGCTAGCTGGCAGCTCTTCAGTCGGCACTACCCAGGTAGGGCAGCCCGTTGTGGTAAACGAGTGTTGATTGTAAAGCGCTTAGAGCTTGGTCTCTAGCCGAGAATAGGCGCTATATAAGTATTCATTATTATCATTATTATTATCGATATCTTAACCTCTGACAGTGTCACTAACATGTAACGCTTGCAAAATAGATTTCAGAAGCAGGGTCGAGCGCACATCATGTTGTGTGTGGGTGTGTGTGTTTTGTGTGTGTGTGTGTGTGTTGGTGTGTGTGTGTTGTGTGTGTGTGAGTGTGTGCGTGCGTGCGTGCTGTGTGGTGTGGTGTGTGTGTGTGTGTGTGTGTATGTTGTGGCTAAAATTGGCGTTACGTAGACTGTATGTTATCTTCAATTAAACCCTGTCGCTGTAAGCATTTCAGTTGTGTGTACCCCCGCTCACAAGTTTGGCTTTCAAGCTAATGACAGTTAACCATCAAAGTGTCAAAATCTCCTCTCTCTCTCCTCGGTGCGTCTCTGGTCTGTGTGTGTGTGTGGTGTGTGGTGGTGTGTGTGTGTGTGTGTGTGTGATGAACGTGCAAGACGCCTCAATCCCTGTTACGTGTTTGTCAAATGGCGAATAACTGTCATTCAAAGAGAGGAGAGTCGGTTTTTTTTCTCATGCAGGAAAAACTGTAGAAGTTGCAGAAAGAACCCAAGGGGGGATAATTCATCCTCGTCTTCCCACCTTTCAGAAGAGCTGAATAGAAAGAGGCCAATGCATTTAAAAGGACCATAGAGTAGTTGTAATGAGAGAGACGAGATGATTCGGAAGAGAGAGAGAGAAGAGGGAAGAGAGGCATTGATTATTTGAGAGAGAGATGATGTCATGAGAGGATGATCAATGTCAAAGATAAAGGGACGCATTTTTCTTCTATTGCGTCCACTGGTCATGCGGCCTTGAAGAAGAGCAGTGGCTCGAAAGCTTGCGCTGAAAAAGACGGTGTTTTGTGTTTTTATTGAATTTAATTTGAAAAAAAAGGTTGGGGGGGGGATATGGCCTACTGGTTGGCTAGGGGAGTGATATATATAATTATATATATATATATATTATCTATATATATATTCCACGGCAGAATAAACACAATCACATTTGAACTGGATGCTACACCACCCAACATACACTCTCTTAAAGCCACCCAACCCAACCACCCACCCCAAAACATAGGCCAGTGTGTTGTAAGAGCAGTGGCAGACAAGCAGATATTGATTGTTCTATTCCCACCATTTGCTGTCTCTGTCACCTCGCACTGTTGTCTGTGTGTGGTATGTGTCATTCTCTCCACACACAGTGAGTCACTGTGTATCTGCTTCAGGCAAAAGGCGTCCCCGTTTTTTCCCTGCCTCCAACCAGTGCTTTAGTGACGCATTCGATTGCATTCTTTCTGCCACATGGATGCGAGTCATCTACAGCTCATAACAAAAAATGTCACTTCACACAGTTGAAGTGATTCATGAGTTTAACTTACCATACAGACGCCGGCGCTTACGCTCACGTCGCGGCTCGATTTGTGGGCATGAGCCAGAAGCCTCAGTTTTCGGTCGGGTTTGAAGTGAGGTGACTGATTGCCTGCGGCGAAATGGAAACAAATTTTTGAAAGCGACGTTTTACAGAAAATCCGGCCAGTTGTATCAGCGACAAAAGAAATTACAAGAGTAATACACGGCGCGTTTCGACCTCTCAGGTCTTCTTCAGGGACAAGATAAACAACACCTTCAGAGACAATGAAAACGTTACGAAGAACGAGCAGTCACTTGTCAAATTCGAGTTCGGCGCAAGATGGGGGCGGTTTTTGTTGTCAAAGAGTGTGCCAGCACGTTTTTTGTTAGTTTTAAGCATGCGGATGGTATGGGTAGTCGTACCACGGGATTTGTGTGGTGCTGGCTTCGTCCGACCACCCGGAATATTGATTTTGTGCATGCTAAAGACAATGTTGGAAATATAGGCAGAAATAGAGAAAAAGAATAGCCATTCAGATTTTTTGACGCAAAAGTCCGAGATATCTGATTCAACGGTGCGTGCAGTCAAACCAAACAGACCCACACACCACCACACACACAACACACACACACACACACACCACCCACACACACACTTCGCGTCACCGTAGAGACAAGCACACACCACACACCCACACACACACACAAACACACACGACTTGGTATCTGGGGAGTATTGGGCAGTTCAGATTGAAAAAGGTCGTGATGTTCGTTACTTTATCGCGACATTACACGGAGCCTTTATACGCAATCATATAAAACTGTCCGACGTTCTATAGATCCCCTCTGGCAAGGTTGCTGTCGACCTGTCGACTGATTCGGTTGCACCGAAGGACCGCGGTCAGCCACCACTAGTTTTTAGACCAGAGGCCACGCGCTGATGCTCACGTGGCTCGTGACAGGGGAGTATCCGTTCCTGAAATAGGTCCTGCTGTTTGAAACGGGCACATACTCAAAACAGATCGCTGAAGTGACAGTGACAGATTTCGAGTCGCTTCAAAAGACAGACAGTGACAGATGTGTGAGTTGCTTTCAAGATAAACAGCGACCGATGCTGTGGAGTTGCCTCTCAAAGTATACAGTCACGGATGTTGTGATGATAGCTTCAAAGATAAGCAGTGACCAGGTACTGTGATCGCTTCAAAGATAAACAGTGACAGATGGTGAGTCGCTTCAAGACAAACAGTGACAGATGTGAGTCGCTTCAAAGATAAACCAGTGACAGATGTGCAGTCGCTTCAAAGATAAACAGTGACAGATGTGGAGTCGCTTCAAAGACAAACAGTGACAGATGTGAGTCTCGCTTCAAAGATAAACAGTGACAGATGTGACAGATAAACAGTGACAGATCGAGTTCGCTTCAAAGACAAACAGTGACCAGATGCTTCAAGTGTGTGGTGAGTCGCTTGTTCAAAGATAACAGAGGACAGATGCTTCAAAGTGAATTACTGCTGCTGGAATTACTTTGAGAACCAATGACAGATGCTGTGAGTTGCTTCATAGGTAAACAGTGACAGATGCTGTGAGTTGCGCGATAGATAGATAGTGTTTTTCCAGTGAAGATGATGTTGTGAGTGCCTTCAAAGAGATGTAAGAGACAGATGCTGAGAGTTGCTTCAAAGGTACAGTTACTGAATTGCCTCCCGAGGTTATTTTTAAAGATACAGTTAGAACAGATGCTGTGAGGTTATTTTAAAGATACAGTGACAGATGCTGTGAGTTGCCTTCAAAGAGACAGAGACAGATGCTGTGAGTCGCTTCAAAGAGTACAGTGACAGTGCTGTGAGTTATTTTAAAGATACAGTGACAGATGCGTGAGAGATTTTAAAGTACAGTGACAGATGCTGTGAGTGCGAGTTATTTTAAAGATAGAGAGGAAGAGACAGCTGTGAAGTCGCTTCAAAGATACAGTCACAGATGTTGTGAGTAGCTTCAAAGATAGTAACAGTGACAGATACTGCGAGTCGCTTCAAAGAAAAACAGTGACAGATACTGCGAGTCGATTCAAATTCAAAGAGACAGTGACACATAATGGTTTGGTGATAGGGTTGCACTCAGCCTCTTCAGCCATGAAGTTGGAGCACAGCCGTGTGGCCGGGCCTCTTTAGACCGATAGACCAGTCTAAGGAGTGGCGGTTCCCATGGCAACGTGTTTGAAATGACGCTCATCAGTTGATCCAGGATAAACATGTGGACGCCATCCCTGCAAGGAGACTGACATCCGGCGAGTGGGTCATAGGTCATGGGTCACGGGTCAGCCATGGGCCAGAAGGCTGCCTGAACGTAAATAAACAAAACGGAAATGTAAAATAAAACAAAATAAACATGGAACGTGAAGATGGTGAGGGAAGGCAGGGAACAACTTTAACAGTAAACAGTCACCCGGCGTAGGGGTCTCTGGCTCCATAACTTGAACCCTAACACAGAGTCTTCACCACTTTTCCCCCCCCTATTCAAGACTGGCACAAGCCTATTTTTAAACTTGAATAAAGTCAGACAAATACAAAGGACGAACAATCTAATAGTGGGGCCGCAAAAAGTCTGTCGAAAAACAAGCGCAGGCCCAACAACTACATTGTCTTTATAGTATGAGCTTGGCACAAAACTTGGAACTTACGCTGAGGTGGGGGGGCTAACGTGCAGCAGAGGTTGAGAGATTGTTAAAAACTGGTTAGAAGGCAAAATGAAAGATAAGAAAATATGAAAACTCTTCACTGGACTGTCTGCCCAAGGGAACGCATCGCAAGTCCCCTTAAAAGGCAGATATGAAATATGCGTAACTGCCTGCTCCGAGGCCTTTTTCGTACGCTGGGCTTCGGAAACTCATCAGGGGAGACACAGCCGTTTGTTATTTTGGGATGGGGGAGATTGAGTAAACTCGAGCGCTGACATCAAACGTATCAGAAGAGTCTATCTATGCTCGGGGTGGAGAAGGGGAGTAGGCGCTTCTGATGCACTTTGCCTGAGGAGATGGGTATAAGCTCTGCAGACGGTACTAGCAAAAGCGGGAGGAGGAGAAACCCGGTAGTGATGTAACTGACCTGAAACACTTTTTTCCCCCTTACTTTGGGAGGTTTGCAAACAAATGCATGCAGCGAGTAAAAAAGACACACACAACACACACAACACACACACACACACACATATACACACACACACACACACACACACACACACACAACACAACAACGTAGCAGCACACTCGCATTCAAGCTCATGCGCACACAAGCGCAGACAAACACACGTTCCACAGAACACGGGTACCTACTACAGGATACAGCAGTCAACAGTCTCATGTCATACACATGTTTGTTCGCACACACTCACGCACGAACTGATGCCACGCAGGACACTTTAGACACACACACACACACACACACGCGCGCGCGCGCGCGCGCGTAGCGCACAAAGAGAGAGAGCGAGAGAGAGAGAGAGGGGTGATGTATTTTTGTCCTCATCCACCTACTCTCCACCATTCATCTCTTCCGCATTGACACAAACACACGCGCAGCGCGGCGGCCGCGCGGCGCCACGCACGCGCGCCACCGAGCCTTTTTCTTCTTTCATTATTTGACGGTAACAGACCCACGTACCAAACTCGAAAGCATCGAAGCGTACCACTTTTTTAAAGAGGCGTCAGCTGCTTGGAACGCGATGATTGTTCGGTGAGCGTTGACCATGGTCCGAAGTGGTCACATGGAGACCCTGCTATGGTGGTGGGTGGTGGTGATGGTCAGCGACCAGGCACACAGAGTCACGCTTGCTAACAGTCCACGTGGTCAGTCATGTCAGTTTCTTTTTTCTCAGCAACACCCTCTCACACCATCAAGGCACAGAAGTACAACTATCCAGGACAGGAGCCTTGATTTTGTGACTTGCTAAACTAATTCTCCTTTTGAATACATGTGTTGTGTGTGTGTGTGTGTGTGTGCGTTTTGTAGTGTGTGTCTGTTTGTGTGTGTGATGTGTTGTAGTGTGTGCTGGATGTGTGTGTGTTTTAGACATGACTAGATACTCTAAGAACCTATGTGATTATCGTTTTTTGGGAACCTGTGACGAGGGTCATTTGCACTCCATTTTTTCTTGATTTTTTGTGGTTATTCGGCGCTCCATCCATGCATCTCTTCTCTGTCTTATACTGATATCGTCTGTCTGTCATCCTTCTGTCTGTCTTTCTCTTTATGTCTCTCTGTCATTATCCAGTCTCTCTCACGTCCTTCTCGTTCGGGGAACGCGCGGCCTCATCTTGCTCTGTACTCTGTCTCTCTTACTCTCCTCTCTTTTTTCTCTTTTCGTCTCCCATCTTTTGTTTTCTAATCTCGTCTCCCTCCCCTCACCTCCATCCTCTCCTGTCTTGTCTGTCAGCCCATCTGTCTGTCTGCTGATCCTCTCTTCCTCTCATATCTCTCTCTTCTCTCGCTCTAGTCTCTCTAACTCCCTCCCTACCCTTCTCCCTCTCCGTCTCTTCTCTCTCTCTCTGGCTGCCTGCCTGTCCATCTTCCTTTTAGTATAGTCCTCCTGGGCAAGTAGATCTAAATTCTTGTAATAGTCCTTGGAGTCACAGAATGACCCAGGTCGTATGGTATCAGTATAGGGTTTCAATAGTCTGTGATTCTTAGTTTGCGCCCAACACTCCAGCAGGTTCGGATCGTCATACAGTATGCTTATGCAGGTGGGTTACCCAGTTGGACCACAGCCTGAATTTGATTGAATTTGCTCTTCTCAGCCCCCACCCCCCCCCTCCATCTCTCTCTGCAGGAAGGATCTATCTCTCTCTCTCTCTCGCTCTCTCTCCCCTCTGTCTGTCTAACATACCTCGTCTGTCTGCTCTGTCTGTCTCTAGCCTACACTGTATTTCTCCATCGCCTTTTGTGCAATGTGTCGTTGTGCTCATAAAGAGTATATGCGATCGCCGTATGTACTGCTCGCTAGTGTCTTTGTACTGCTGTCATCGTAATTCACATTCCCGCATGTGCAACATACAGGAATATGGCAATCATATGAATATGCGTGGAGAATGCCATCTATGGCACCAAGAAAAAAACAGAGGGTTTGTTTATGTTGTTATATCATCCCTCATTTAGCCAAAGGACATTATGATGTACAAATATTTCCACCCACACCTACCCCCACCCTACACACACACCACACACACACACCAACACACAACACACACACACACACACCCCACACACACACCAGAATCACGCATGTGAGTATCACATGCCCAACTTTTTATTTCATCAATTCCTACCTACACTCGTCGTCAAGATTGCATCATTGCAACCAAAGAGGACAATTCAGCACAGAGACCGACCCAAAGAGGACTATTGCCTTTCACAGAGACCGAACCAAAGAGGACAATTCGGCTTCCAGAGACGAACCAAAGAGGACCCATTCGGCACAGAGACCGAATCACAAGAGGACCCGTTCGGCACAGAGAAAGACGGTTGAGACCTTCGCCCAACGAACCGCCACGGCAAAGAGGTGCGTTGGCACAGAGACCGGACGGAACCAAAGGAACTCGTTCTCGGCACAGAGACCGAACCAAAGAAAGGACCGTTCGGCACAGAGACCGAACCAAAGATGGACCCGTTTGACGCACAGAGACGCCGAACCAAAGACTCAGAAAGACCAGCAAGAGCAACCAAAGCAGGACCGACCAAGAGACCGAAACCAAAGAGCGACCATTGCCCACAGAGACGAACCAAAGCAGCACAATTCGGCCCAGAGACCGAACCCAAGGGACCATTCGCGCACAGAGACCGACCCAAACGCCACAGACAAAGGAGGACCATTCGGGGGGACACAAGACCGACCTAAAGAGGACCATTTCGGCACAGAGACCGAGCCAAACTCTCAAGTTTGCTCGATTAAAAAAAATGACTACTATAGAAAGTTGTGCCTGTTGGCAATGTATTTGGCGAACGGATGGAAGAAAAAAGACAACAGCCAAAATATCTGATTATACAAATAAAATATAACAGCACAGTGCGGCTAGGGCTCAGGAGGGCAGGGGGTAAGGGGTTGGGAAGAAAGACGGG
>JADBJO010004447.1:27500-32500 GCA_016801955.1 Conus betulinus | reverse complement strand
ACTTCGCAACTAGATCTAAATGCCCAAGAGAGAGAGAGAGAGAGAACAGAACAGAACAGAGCAGAATTTAATTCAGTAAGGCCAAATCCCCATTTGAAGGGGTGTGAACATTGAGGATCAATAAAAGAAGACAAATTGACATGATAGTGCCAGTCCAACATCTGCTTAAAAAACAAAATTAAAAGACAACCATGAAGCGTTTTGTCAGCTTACAGAGGACATATGGAGAAAAAAAAAAAAACCCCAAACAAACAAAACAAACCAAAAAAAAAAACGAAAAGAACAACATTACACCAGTTCGTACACAATATCATTCACTGACCATTTCTCGTCTCTTCATCATACTTTATAAAGATATGTAGGAAGATATCTAACGATCTGTGTGTTTTGTGATGCTAAAAGTAAAGTAAATTTAAAAATCACCGGGGCTTTAATATCTTGGGTGGGTTAAACTGTGTCTCAAATCATCAAACACAGGACAACAAATAACAGGGTGAATTTCATCATTAGTAGCAGATCTGCACAACGGACATTTTGATCCACGTTTATCATTTTTTTTGTTGATATTTTGAACTATGTACTGATAAATCGGACATTCCAAATCAAAATGTGTTTAGAGTGTATTAAATAAAATCTGTCCAAACCCAGAAGTATGGCGCAAGGTCATGTTTGAAGACATAATCTATCTATCTATCTATCTATCTGTCTGTCTATCTATCTATCTATCTATCTGTCTGTCTATTATCTATCAATCTTTCTATCTCTATATCTATATATCAATCGATCTATCTTTATTTATCTATCCATCTATGTATCTATCTATCTGTCTGTGTATGTATGTATGTATGTATCTGTTTATCTGTTGATCTCTCTATTGATCCATCTATCTATCTATAACTAATTAACTAACCAACTTTCTAACCTACTCTCGGACGAACTGTTTGTGTATCCATCTATCTATCTGTCTATCTATCTGTCTGTCTGTCTGTCTGTCTGTCTATATCTATCTATCTATCTATCTATCTATTTGTCTGTCTGTCTGTCTGTCTATCTTTCTTTCTTTCAGTCTATCTATCCATCCGTTTTTTTTTTTGTTTTTTTTTTTATAATCAACAGACCCGTTCCAGAGGGAATGAAGTTTCGGCCCATTTCCGGCGCTGACATCAGCATCATACACTCCACCTGGAGACATAACGAAAAGGTGCCAGAATCCTACATCAAAGAGTTGGTTCAGCACTTCCCGTCTGTGTGTCTGGCGTTGGACAACGGGCAGCACGTGGGACACATGATAGGGATGTCTGACGGCACCCTGGGACTATTGTACGTGAATCCTGAATTCCGCAGGAGGGGGGTACGCCAAGGTCATCGTTTTCAGCTCAGCTCAGTCAGAAGTATTTCGACCAGGGAAATGATGTCTATGTTTGCATAGAAGAATACAATGTATCCTCTCAGAATTTGCACGCGTCGTTGGGGTTCAAAGTAATGTGTGACTGTTTCTATATATGGTGTGAGTGAAATAATTGTTAGCAACTGTGCTAGTGACTTGCTTGACCCCATCTTCTCAGTACGTTTCCACTCAGCCATTTCAAAACTAATGTTGTTTGGGAAAAAAAGTTCGCGTTTATACGATTTAACCTACATGAATCACCCCACAAATACAGTTTAGAAGAAATTGACACAAGATCCATTCCGCGGTAATTTTCCTAAGTACGACATTCTCTGACCCAGGCAAGAAGAGGACACCACTTGGTTTAAAGCAAATTTATTTTACACTTTACAAAAACGTAGCTTTACAAAAATGTGAAAATTTGAACATCAACAAGCTTATGCTTATAGTGTGTTCAAATGTTTATAATTACACATGTAGACAAGGAAATGACAGGATACTTTTAAAGTTACTATGCAAAACAAAATACGCAGAAACAAACAAACATAAATACATACCCACACGTATACAAAAAATGTAAATATATACATGTACATAAACATACTTTTACACATACACATAAATGCAAACACGTACAAAATTGAGGAAAAATAAGAAAAAGATAATAGTAAGCAAAGTAAACACTAAAGACTATAAAATGCATGGTAGTCAACCACTCACACATCATTAAACGTTTTCATGAAGCGTTTTAGAGAGAGAGAGAGAGAGAGAGAGAGAGAGAGAGAGAGAGAGAGAGAGAGAGAGAGAGAGATATTTTCTGCTCTAAGATTTTCATTTTCATAAACATATGTATCATTACCGCATGCGAAGTTTTACATGTTTTTTCAAAAACGTTTTGATTGTTTGATAAAACGATGAACAGCTTTGAATATAGCTTCGTTATCCTCACGTCGGAGGGACTGCTTGCCACGAAGAAGAATACCGACTTCGAGTAGACTGGGTGCAAGGGTGGAAATCGTGTCTTTTCTGATGTTAGTGTATTTAGGACAATATAATAGAAAGTGTTCGGCCGTTTCTGAACCAGTGCCACATTGACAAACGGATCTGCTTTAAGATGACGGTTAACAAGGTCTTGATTTAGATCACTCATTCCTAGGCGGAGTCTGCAATGTTGAATCTGTTCATTTCTCTCTCCATAATAGTAATAATAGGGAACAACTGAGTCGTCCCGTGAAATAAAACGTTTAAATTCTCCAAGTGATTTTGTGGATTTTATGTTGTCAGGGAGGTCGTTCCACATTTTAGTTGCGGTTGGAATAAATGAATTTTTGTATACTTCAGTTTTACATAGTGGCACATGTCTGTCAAGAGGTCTTCGCCGCCGTGAATAGGGATTTCTTTATTGATACTAGATCTGGTACTAGGCTACATAAGTGTTCAGGACACAAAACCGTTGACCATTTTATAAAACTTTATTAGTTTGTGTCTCCTTCTCCTTTCTTTTAAAGAGCAGAATCCGGATTCTTCATACAACTTATTTTTGACTTGTGCCTTTGACACCTCCTATAATGATGCGAATTGCTTCTAAATGAATTTTTCTAGCATGTTTGCTTGTGTTTCACTGCAGTTGTCCCAGACAATATCAGCGTAGTCAAAGTGCGGCAAGATAAATGATGTAAACATGGTCTCTAATGCTTTTCTCGATCGATATCTATATTTGTAATTTTTCGTAGGCAACTTATCAACATGTTAACTTTCTTTATTGTACATCTGATATGCTCGTCCCATTTACAGTTATTTTGTATAATCAGACCAAGATGATTGTGTGCAGTAACTGGTTGCAGAGGCGTGTTACCGAACGTCAGTGGATAAATTTGTTCGCGATCTCGGATAATATTTACCAGTTCTGTCTTGTTCTCATTGAATTTAACCTTCCAGCGCTTTGCCCCATCAGAAAATCTTTTCCAGATCGGAGTTTAAGATATCAGCGCGGATTACAGGGTTAGACAGAGAAAGTGCTAAACTAGTATATCATCGGCGAATAGCTTAATTACAGAAGCGATATCATGTACTATATCATTAATATAGACTAAAAACAATAAGGGACCTAGGGACGGATCCCTGTGGCACTCCTGCGTGAAGCCTCTGGAGGTCGGAGTTTTTTCACCTTTTATAACCACTGCCTGGGAACGGTTGGATAGGTAGTCTCTCAGAAACTCTAGCAGTTTCCCTCTTATTCCGACCGCCGCGTTTAGCTTCAGTAAGAGACCTCTGTGCCATACACGATCGAATGCTTTTGAAATCCCAGGTATACAATTTGTGTGGTAACTCCAGAATCAAGGGAAGTGCAGAGTTCGTTATAGGTGGTCAGTAACTGATTAACTGTAGAATCACCTGGGATGAATCCAGATTGTAGAGGAGTAAGAATGGCATTTGATGTTAGAAAAAGAAATAGATGTGTCGATGTATACATTTCTCTAGAACCTTTCCAACACAGCTTAGTAAAGAGATTGGCCTATAATTACTACAAAGTTCTTTTGGTCCTTTTTTGTATATAGGGGTCACATGCGCAGTCTTCCATAATGATGGAAAATCTACTTTCACGAAGACATCTGTTAAACAGTGTAGTAAGCGGAAGACATGTAACATGAGCTGAAGTTGTTAACAAAATGTTGTGGATGAAATCTGGACCAGATGCCTTAGTTTTGTCCAGGTTTTTTAATGTGTCAGCGACTTCAATTTGTGAAAGTATAATCTCATCTAGTTGGCAATCAAGAAATGTAACATTTGGCAGCCTGTCGTTATCGTTTTCAAATGTTGACTGTTGAACAAAATAAGAATTGAAAATATTTTTTTGCTTTGTCTTTGTTTGAGTAATACACTATGCCCTGTGACTCGATAGGTGGAACTTCCTGAGCTTCGATTCTTTTTTATTGAAGAATGACTTGACCAGTTTCCACCAGTCTTTACTTCCAAAACTTGATGAGTCTGAAGCTTTTTTGTCTAGCTGGTTATAATATTCTGTTTGCCTATCTCTTTCTTTTGATGTAACATAATTTCGGAACCGAACCGACGAAATTTTTTCCCAGTCTTCGGGAAGATTACTTTGTTTTGGCAATTCGGTGAATTGTTTTACGCGTGTCGATCAAAAATCGAATCTCATCAGTCATCCAGGGCACGTCCTGCGGGGCGGACGGTTACAGTTTTAACAGGCATACATTGTTTGGCTATGGCCAAAAGGGTTTCAGAAAAAAAGACTAGCACTCTCATCTACTGTTTGTTTAGTTAGTACGGTATCCCAGTCTACTTCATTCAACAATGTACAGAATTTTTCTCTATCTAGTTTACGATAATTGAATATTGTTCTTTTGAATGAGCAGTTTATTTTTACGGTGTTTTTTCCAGGATAGCACAGGGAATACTATGGTCGCTATACGCTGCAGGTAAGACTTCCATCGACTTGATAAGTTGAGGAGTCTGTGTAATAATTAAATCTAACATGTGCTTGTAGTGTCCGTTATACGCGTTGGTTCACTTACTATTTGGTTCAAGCTGTACTGATAATGATGTCTAGAAGGTGATGTGATGGATTCCTCAAGAAGTCTGTGTTAAA
>JADBJO010004447.1:0-10000 GCA_016801955.1 Conus betulinus | reverse complement strand
CATTTGTCGCTGGGGTTCAAAACCGGTGTCTGAGTACTTGTTACAGTGTGATTGATATTTTTGGTGAATATATATATATATATATATATACATTATATATATAATATATATATATATATATATATATATATATATATATATATATATATATATACATTATATATATATATATATATATATATATATATATATATAAGTTTAAAAATATGATTAAAAAGGAGATTAAAAAAACACCAACATCGCTCCCTTCCCGGTTGAGCATTTTTAGAGTTCTTGCTGGCTCTCTATTTTTATTTGTGATATATATATATATATATATATATATATATATATATATATATATATATATATATATATATATATATATATATATATATATATATATATCAAGAATATTACTAAAACGCCTAATAAAATTTTTAAAGTGCTCAACCCCTTGGGGAGCAACATCTGCTGAAATAGTATGATAAAAGGAAGTTTTAAAATCTTTTAAAACTTCCTTTTATCATACTATTTTAGCAGTATATATATATATATATATATATATATATATAGAACACCACTAAATGCCTTTTTATATATATATATATACATGTGTGTGTGTGTGTGTGTGTGTGTGTGTGTGTGTGTGTGTGTGTGTGTGTGTGTGTGTGTACGCTTTATTATGTACTTATCTATTACTTATTTATCTGTGCGTTCCCACGACAAGAAACGATTGTAGTGTTTATTTGGAGGTCAAAATAACATCTTTGTGTAGGATAGATTACTTACATGTTGTATTTCTCCACAGAAATACTGTTTTAAACAAAGGGTTACGAGCATCTTGTTTCAGCTTCAGACTTCCTCAGTACCGCTTTCCCCTACCCAGGATACAAGCAAGACAGAGACAACTGCTCGGTGAACACACCATCAGATATTCATAACAGTCTGCCTTTGGGCTCTTCATGTGGTTTGTGTTTTGTGTGGCCTTTCCACTTTCTTCATTTTTAATTCCACACGACCGACACTTTCTGCGGCAGAAATGTCATCAAATTATGCACACTGTCGGCAATACTACACGTTTTCCATATTTGGGCTTTGTATACCTTTAGGAGAAAAAAAACAACTTGAAATTTTTGTTGTTGAGCCGAACGAACGAGACAAACAAAATAGAAGACACGATGCGTTTCGACCTCCTTTGTTTTCTTTTTGGAGAAAATGTATTTCTCGGTTGTTGTTCGCACCAAATTTCAATAGTTTTGAAAATATATCACTACCATTTTCATCAATCATTTTGATTGTTCTATTGCCAGAGCGTATTCTTTCTTTTTTTTCCCAAAGTATTTTACAATCTTTCCTCCTCTCATATATCACTTGCAGATTCCTCCTATTTTCTGAATAGCAGAATTCCTCCCATTTTTCTGAACAGCAGAATTCCTTCCATTTTCTGAATAGCAGAATTCCTTCCATTTCTGAATAGCAGAACTCCTTCCATTTTCTGAATAGCAGAATTCCTTCCATTTTCTGCAGTACACTTGTTCTTCATTTTGTCTCTTAGTCCCTGATACTGTTTTTCCACACATCTCTTGTGTTTATGTTTTTCAAAGATGTTGCTTTTACATCTTTTTATAATCATTTTAGAAGCTATTTCCTTTTTTATGGTTGCATATGAAATGCTCTATCATCATCTGTTGGACTTTCAGGAACAGTTTATCAGGTATGTTTAGCTTCATATCAGATCCTTGATTTCCTTCAAGTTATTGTCTTAACCAGTTTCACATGTACCTACAGTGACAAATGGGTGCCTCAGGTATAACTTAACGTTAATAATAAATTGCGCGCGCGCGCGCGCGCGCGTGTGTGTGTGTGTGTGTGTGTGTGTGTGTGTGTGTGTGTGTGTGTGTGTGCGTGCGTGCGTGCGTGCGTGCGTGCGTGCGTGCGTGCGTGTGTGTGTGTGTGTGTGTATTGTTGGAGGCAGAGTGTTCATGTGAGATGTGATGCCGGACGAGCCAGCCAGGATTTAGCTGCACGTGAGTCCTGCCTGGTTGGGATCACAATCAATGTAAACGTGACATGCACACATCTGAGTTCTCACCACCCAATAAAGGAATCGTAACAAATCAAGTTACAATAAGACCACATGTAGCTTCCACTTAGTATCAGTGATTGCTCTTTTTTGTCACTTGCTGGTGAGAACTCTTGAAAGATTTCAGCGACGAGAAACAGGAGCACAATATACACATTCTGCAGGACACTAATGTTCAAATAATGACAATTGAAAGTTTTCACATGTTTGTTACGCATCATCTACTTTCCTTCTTGTGCACTGGATTGAAAAGAATATTTATGGAGAATGTCGTCATCAATCCAACAAGTCATATTCAGTATCGTTTCAAGTCAACGTCTGTTACGTCACGTTTTCTCACCCGTCACGTTTTCTCACCTGGTGAGAAAACGCGACGGGTGGTGTGTCGTTTTTTTTCGTTTCTCACGAGAGAGAGAGAGAGAGAGAGAGAGAGAGAGAGAGAGAGAGAGAGAGAGAGAGAGAGAGAGGAGAGAGAGAGACGAGAGAGAGAGAGAGCAGCAAAAGAGCAAAACAGTTATCCTCTCACTTAACATTGTTACTTCTCATTCAAAATAAAACAAAAGTGCAGGGCTGTCTTCTCCTCAACATTGTCATCAGATCTCTCCTCCTCAGCATTGTCATCAGATCTCTCCTCCTCAGCATTGTCATCAGATCTCTCCTCCTCAGCATTGTCATCAGATCTCTCCTCTTCAGCACTGTCATCAGATACGTGGGGAATTGACAAGTCACAATGTGTCTGTCTTTCCATCCTATATTCTCTGTCACACTCACACCGCTCGTCGAAACCAAATATTGGTTATTTCAAACCATTGATGATCTATTTCTCTTAGGGTTAACCAGGCCCTGAACCATCTGTTGTGACTGATGATTCGGCGGATCTCTAGGGTCAAACCACTGAATGATCCAGAAGCAATTACAAGACGCCTGACACTTACAGGATTGGGTACGATTTCAAAACAAGAAAATTTATATGGATTCGTGGTAGAGGCACAGTGCGCACAACATTTCTGAAAATTTGGTTTACACGTTGCAGAATAAACCTGCTACTTGGATCATTGTATAATCATAGTTTGCAATTCAGTGGGAAGGAGGTCAAAATGAAATATATCATTGTTAGGTGATTTGTTGCTTTGCAAAGCGTCACTGTCAGCATCGTCAACAGTCCTCTCAGATCTCTTCTCTTCAGTAATGTCATGAGTTATCTCCTCTTCAGCAATGTCATAAGTTCTTTCAGATCTCTCCTCTTCAGCAATGTCATCAATTCCTCGTCGCCATTTTCGCGCATGCCCCCGAGAGAGAGAGAGAGAGAGAGAGAGAGAGAGAGAGAGAGAGAGAGAGAGAGAGAGAGAGAGAGAGAGAGAGAGAGAGAGAGAGAGAACGTGACGGGTGAGAGAAACGTGATGCCACACCCGACACGTTTTCTCACTTGGTGAGAAAAATGTGAGAGGTGAGAAAACGTACCCTGTGGAACTTCAATTCAACTGTGTTCGTCGGTAGTTCCACGTAGTTAACTGTACTGTTCATCCGTAACATCTGGTGACCCCGTACCTTAATGTTCTTTTAGCATTAAAATTTAAAAAGATGTCTTAGTGGTACGATTTGCTTTTATGCCCCTGTAGTTTGCCCCAATTATTAAGGATAGGCCACGTTTACAGACTTTGCTTTCGAGAGATTGACCTGTGTTGTACTGTGTTGTTGCATGTCTGTTTGTGTTTGATTTTCTTTCCGTCTCCAGCGTAATTAGGTATCTCCTTCTATATAGTTTCTTTAGGTACGAGGGCTTTGTCCCTTCTTCCTTTGTGGGTTTTTGGTTTCATTATCTTTGGTTATTTCCTGATTATTTCTGTTTCTTCCTTACTTGGGGATTGTGTTGCTTCTTTAGTGTTCTTGAGGCTCTTTCTCCGGAATGAATGGCTGTCGGAACCATGAAAAAAACTTTAGTTGTTTTGTAATTCATATGTGTGTGTGTTTAAGAAAAAAAAAACTTGAATTTTCTACCCGGGTAGTACATTGGTTATATTGGTGTTGTTTGACGATGATTGCCGATTGGGTTTGTCTTTTTTCCGTACTGCTAAATTTGATATTTCATTGGTTATTCCTATCTTTTTGTTGGATGGGTTTGAAAAATACATGGTCCTCTTACAAATGATTGGTCGTTAGTGTTTGTTTGAAAATAAATGGAATATATATAGTCTACTGGACAGAGGTTTGACACCTTTTCGCTTTTGATAGAAATTGTGATCCACTACTTTTTGTGTCCAGTTGGACAGGACAATGTTTCATATATCACTATGGTACAGAAAACTAAGGAAGAGAGTCCTGTTGCGTCCTCTGTGGACGAGGACAAAGTTTTATCTAAGGGGTAAAAATTGTGGTTTGATGGGAGAAGCTCTGCTCGCCTATGTCGATAAATGTATTGCTCAAGACATGGAAAGAGAAGGCAGAATCATGATGAAAGAATTTCAATTGAAGGAGATACAGGAGGAAACTAAAAGAATTCAGGAGGCAGGGGGAACTGAAAGTGTGCTGAAGCTTTGAGGACGATTCAATTATCCTGCTTCTCCCTAACCCGAGGAGAAGATGGTTTTAAGTCATTCAATTAACAGCGCTTTAGGCAGATATTTTTATTTCAACACTGGCAGTGCTTCAGAAGCACTCCTGTATTATTAACTGTTTAATGGGGGGACACATGTAAAATTACTTTTATTTTCAACAATGACCAGTGTCTACAGTCTTTCAGGAAAAGCCAGGCAACTTCACCTTACAACCATATCGTGATTACAAGGTAGCCTTACTTGTGCAGGTGTGGTCCCCAGTCTTTAAGAGTAATTAACAAAACTGGGCGTACTTTTTTCTCAATGCTGTTACCATCCAATGATTGAGATGAATCCTTTGTAACATCGGTGCTGCTGGAAGAGCAAGATGTGTGTGCACGTGCATCATCTGTGCGATGCCTCTCCGCACCGCCCGTTCTATGATGATGACAAGTTCTGCAGCCTCGTTTGTCCAGCCGGCTGCACGTGCTACGGCTTCTCCTTTGTCTGCAGTCATCCTGTGGAACTTCATGTCTACCGGAGGGAGCTGCGGTACCTGAACGGGTCTGGCAGTGGAATGACTCTGCGAGACGTGTGGAACAACACGATGCTGATTCACCTCAGTCTGGTCAACAATGACATACGCATCATCGACAGTGTGGTGCTGCCCAGTCTACGTAGTCTGGACCTCAGCAGCAATAACATCCGAGAAGTGAGCGTGAGTGACCTCATTATGATGACAAATCTCCAGACCCCGAGCTTAGCCAGGAATCCCATGGACTCGTTGAGATGTAACGCCCATCTTCAGCCTTCCGCTGCTTTCGTTCTCAAACATTTGGATTTATCAGAAGTCAGCATTGTAGACGTACACTTAGATTTCTGTGCAAACTTTAAGAACCTGCGCCTGTTAAACATGTCACACAGCAGATTAAAAACACTGCACAGCACTGGAACAAGTGGCCTTAACTCTCTAAGTGTGTTTGATGTCCGTGGGGTGTCCACTGGTGACTTTCCCATCAGCTCTTTTCCGCGGTCTGAAATACCTGCAGAGCGTCTATGCAGATAATTATAAGTTGTGTTGCTCGGCTATGCTTCCTGCTGAATTCAGCATGCTGGACTGTCACGCCCCCTTTGATGAGATTTCTTCCTGCGATGCTTTGCTTCGATCCTCTGTCTACAGGATCACGCTGTCCGTGTTTGCCATCTTCACTCTCCTGGGTAACTCCGTCACTTTCACTGCACGTCTTGTGGCCAAGGACAGGAAAAAGTCAGTCTGCATTTGACGTGCTTGTGGTGCATTTGTGTGTGGCCGACTTCCTCATGGGCGTGTACTTAGCGGTCATTGGGATAGCTGATCGTGTGTACCTCAGTTCCTACCTCTGGAAAGACCTCGGGTGGAAGACACAGTGCCGCTTGTAAGTTTGCTGGGTTCATGTCCGTTGTGTCCAGTGAGGTTTCAGCTTTCGTCATTTGTTTCATCACCTTGGATCGTTACCTCGTCATCCACTTTCCTTTCTCTCAGCTTCGTCTGAAGCCATTGTCGGCGAGGTGTCTGTGTGGTGCGTGCTGGGTCACTGGATGTTTCATTGCTTCATTCCCTCTGTTACCCATGTCATCCTCATGGCAGACCTCTGTTACCCATGTCATCCTCATGGCAGTTCTATGACCAGACTGGAATCTGCGTCCCTCTGCCGATCACACGACATCCGTTTGAAGGTCGGCATTACGCCTTTGGAATCATGATCGTCCTCAACTTTGTTCTGTTCCTGTTCATCGCTGCAGGGACAGGTCAGTATCTACTGGTCAGTGCTGCTCAGTAAGGTCAGGAGTGCAGCCACCAGCAGGAAGCTGCAGGAGGCACGGATCGCGCGGCCACTGATGACCGTGGTGATGTCAGACTTCCTCGGCTGGTTCCCTGTAGGTCTGCTGGGCCTGCTGGCCAAGAGTGGCCTGGCCGTTCCTAACGAAGTCAACGTGGCCATGGCCATCTTCGTCTTGCCTCTCAACTCCGTGCTCAACCCTTTCCTCTACACACTCAACATGCTACAAGAGAAATGGCAACAGTCTCGGGAAAATAAAGTTACTCAAACACAACTGACGGAAAACGACAGCATAGTGGATTAGTATCGACGTCTGACACATAGAAAAAGGTCAGTATTTTCGTCCGCATCATGGTTTGTTTTCTTTGAATATAGTCAGATTTATGTCCACTAACAACAACAACGTCAGCAAAATGATGACAGAAGCAGGACAGGGTCCTGAAAGCATTGTTCGTTTGTTTGCTCTGTTATCCTTTCCATTACTGAAATGAAGCACTCACTTTTTTTTAGGGGAAAAATAAAGTTGGAAAATCAGTAAGGCACGATGAGTTCTGACAACGCATTGCACCGCTAAACAGCTTGTTTAGCCTTTGAAGTATTTAAGAATTCATTTCACAAGACACCCTGAACTGGTCTCCACAGAAGTAGAGGTGATTGTGGTCCGGTATTGAGACTATGCGCTCTCTTTGCTAACGAAAGGAATCTGCTTCATACTTCGGCAATGTTCTACTAAAAACTTTGGTGCACTGAAACTTGGGCGAAAAGAACTTTTTTTTCTTAGGTCCTCATACCTTTTGGACCCATCCGCACACATTAAGTTTGAAATCCAAAACACAAAAGATTTCATTTCATCTTATGAGTTATTGAAGTGAGGCAAAAAAAAAAAAACAACAAAAAAAAACCCTCGTCAGCTGGAGACTGCATTCAGTCCGTCAGTCTCGAGCTTATACTGTGGCAGTGTTCACAAAGAAAGGTCTGGCCGCATGATGTTGATTGAAATGGCCTCCCAAAACTGTATGGCTCAAACGGCCGGTATTGCAGGACCTTAACACAGTCAGGTTAAAGAATAAAGAAAACAAAGAAAGAAATCTGGGCGAAGAAAAGATGGAATTTAAAGCAAGAACCTACACACACACACGCGCGCGCGCACACATACACACACAAACATACACATACACACACACACAACACACACACACACACACACACACACACACACACGGAGAGAGATATACATGTGGGTACTGTGATTCAAGTGGTGTGATTGACTTGTCTCTGTGATCAAAATAAGGTGCCAAACAAGCGTTTTGATTTATTAATATGAATTAATGAAGGAACGCGGTCATGATATCTGTTCACAAACAATGTTAACACCCGTGGTAACATAGCTGTTTTGCACGACGTGTGTTGTTCTACAAGTGAACTGGTTTGAACCTGACGAACTGGTTTGCTGTGTTGCAAAATACGTGTTAGCAGCATGAGTCACTGATTGGCATCGTTCCTGTCCCTTGTCCGAGTTGGTGTGAACTATGACTAAGTCAGCCAGCTTGTCCACCTTGGTGTGTGTTGTGTGAGTGATTGCCATGGAAAACTGATTCGGTGATGAAAAACAAGTTACAACCGTCTCTAGACAGTTTACAAAAAAACATTTGCCTGTTCCGTGAAAGAGATCACCACGTGGCGAAACAGCTTGTTCTATCGTTATGCTGCAGTTGACGATCAAACGATTCCAGTTGAAAGGAATGATTTTGATCATGATGACAACGTTCTTTTTCTGCCTTCATGGATTGAAGAACATACGTCTACCTCCCTTGCCAGGTCAGTGATACGTATATTCAGTGGCCAATTCAAACTCATTACGTTGACCTTGTATTTCACGCGACAAGGTACAGGCACCTTATTGTGCCAAGGTGTTACTTGTGAGAAATGGGACAAGGAAGAATGTGAACTGTTAAAGGATTCTATTACTCATTTTTGTGCAAATGATGATCTGCAGGACTTACAGACAGCGCTACTGTCTCTTCCATTAACGTTTCTGTCAAAAGATGGCTCTGCTGTTCCCTGCCTAGTTGTGTTCACATTCAGACTCCAGAATGCTGCAACGACGGCTCCTTTCCTGATTCTGCTCCGCCGCCTCTTGTTCTGCAAACGACGCTGCATGATGTGGAAATTCAGCTGGATCGCTGTGTCAACCATGTGACTCTGGTGTCCCCATCATCTGCATCCACTGACTATACTCCTGTGAAACCTCTTCAAGCTGACCAACAGGAACATGTGTGTTAGAAACACTTCCAAAGAGAATAAAGCTACTTTAACTCCCAAAACAGCAAAAAAAAAAAAATGCTATTGTTGACGAACACTCTGCCCTTCTTTAAAATATAAAGATAAAACACTTACCGAAAAACTTAGCAATATGAAAAATACTCTGGATTTTCTACTAAACGATCAAGCTGATCGAGAAATTAGGATAAATCTGAACTTGAAGATGTAAAAAGTTCTCTAAAAAATGAAATAAAATGTATCATTGACCACAAGTTAGATACTCTGCACTCTGCTATTGATGACTTGAGAGATATTGTTTCCAGTTTGAATTCCACTATCAGCAGCCTTCATAAAGAAAATCATTCTTTGAGGACCTGTCTGGGAACAATACAGGCCGATATTAAACAGATGAAGAAACTTCACTTCCAGTATGTAGTGTAGGAGTGCAGTATGATTCATCAGATGTTTGTGTAAACCAAAAAGTGTGATGATCCCAAACAGACATCAGTGTCCACAATTACCTCCATCATGCATTACCAATATGATACATGACGATGCTCAAAATCTTCCTCAGTCCTCAAATGATGTGAGTAATGCTCAAATTCTTTCACAGTCCTCAAGTAAAGAAAATTGTAAAATTTCCTCTCATTATATTATATCAGAAAATAACCTTGTGTTTCTGATACAACCATAAGCAATCGTTTTGATGTTCTTTCTGAACTCGGTCACGAAGTAGAAGGTTTTCAAAATCGTTATCAAAGCTCAAAATCTCCAAATGAAAATACTAATAACTCAGAAAATACATCCAAGGCTAATCACAACTTCAAGGAAAATTTTACTGAGAGCAATAACAAACCACCACCCCAACAAGTATTGATGGAATTAAGAATTCCAGAAGACACCTCCTCCTGGTTATTGGTGACTCAGTGATAAGACATATTAATCCCAAAAGATTAGGGACATACAATAACGGGGATGTTCAAAATTTGTGTACCAGGTTTAACCATACTGGACCTTCTCCGCTGGTTACATTCTCTGACAAAGCTAACTCACGTGAAAACACTTATTGTACATGTAGGTGTGAATGACTGCCCGGCTGGGCCTATTCCTACAGGTGATTGGCGGGAACTCATTGGCCTTTGCAAAAGTCGCTTTCCCTCAGCTTACATTGCTTTCAGCTCCATTATTCCTGCACGTGGTCGTAATCAGCTGAACAATACCATTGCACCGTCCAACAGGAACTTGTATGAATCATGCACTAGCATGTGAGTGTACCTGATTGACAATTACAGCGCTTTTGTGACCCAGAATGGAGCCCC
>JADBJO010004446.1:187500-198347 GCA_016801955.1 Conus betulinus | reverse complement strand
CTTAAACCCCCTGAACACTTACCTGGGTTGCAAATCATGAACATGGTGCGTAACTGATTTGTGCGCGGTGCGCTTTGACACCACCGTGACCTCATGTCTAACACTGGCGCATGTCTCACCAATACCCGTCAATATTACCCCTGCCCCGTTTGTGGGGTGGGAGGGTGGTGTGGGCCGTGGGGTGGGGATGGGGTTGGGTGTTGAGAGGTGGGGGTTATCGGGTGGGTGGGGGTGGGGGGGGGGGGGGGGTGAGCTAGAGAGGCATGTTACTGCAACCACACTATTTTTGTTATTCCCATCCAATTGGTCGTTCGATTAAACTGTAGTCAAACACGCCCTGTACTGAAAAAAAAGGACACAAGAATGAAAAGAAAAGAAACGAAGAAAACCATCAGGGGAAGATGACAGCTCTCTTTCCAATGCTAATAGAATGATGTTGCTTACTTTAGGAGTCAAGATCATTCATGCATTTGTGGCATTGGTGTCCTTTTGGCGATACAAACGGTCCACATCAAATCCCCAAGACATTGTTATGTATCGATCGATGGAGGATGATGTATCAAGTGAAGTGCGAACAGTTTTGTGCCTGCACAATTGCCACTCGTCAACGTTTTTGCGAGTTATGGTTTTTATTTTGTCATTTTCTTTCTTTGATGGGAATATTAAGCTGACTGCATAGGGGCAAGAAGATAGATAACTTTTCCCGGAAAAAAAAAGAAGGCGAGGGAAGACAACGTGGTGTCTTTTTCCATTGGCCAATAGAGTGAACCTTTTCTAGTTCCAGTGGCCCAGACCAACTAGATCTGGATAGTCAACTTTTAATTTGAAGTACACGTCAGAAAATGAATTGGGGAATTATCAACTGCTGCTGAAACCCATTCCATTGTAGATTCAAAACCATAGGTTGTACTGAGATTGTTAAAACAAAAAGATAACACAAATCTGACAAGTAATTGAAATCATACATAAAAAAATGACCCGGTCAATTTGCTATTTCAAGAGAGACACCCTTGTCAGCAAGTGGTAAACGGCACTTAAACAGAATTGTCAGATGACAAAGTCCAAACCACCCTAAACAAATATTCGCTCACTCCTCTTTCCTACGTTCTTCCTCTCACTCATACGCCTACTTAACACCCTTGGGGGAGCAGAGTGGAGGGGGGAGAAACCCTTCTTCCCCAACCTTGATTGACACAAGGGATAAGGATAGGGAAGGAAAACCATAAGAGCCTAATATGAGTTATTGCATTAACAATCAATGGAAGACAGGGCGAGCGATGCGGACGACGCGGGGAAGCGCGCGGCAGCCAGGGGGGAGAATGAGCAGGGGAAAGAAGACAGAGACTGACGAAAAAGAGAGAGAAGGGGAGAGCGAGAACAGAATAAACGCGCGCAGAGAATCGGGCGACGCTGCCAAAAAAACACCGATCGAGAGAGGAGAGAGACGGGAAGGCTCCGGTTCCGCGTTCCGACACGCGACACTACTGTTCTCCCAGAGCGGGGCGCTCCGCGCGCCACCACTGACCTCGATTCTCTGCTCGCAGCTCCGCGCGTCCGTCGCTATCCGCGCTCCCGGGCGACTCCTGAGCTCTCCCTCCCTCTCTCTCCTCCTCTCTCTCTCGCTTTTCCAACTGTTTTTGTCTCGCAAGCGCACACCGTGGGCCGGCCCGGCGCGGCGACGCGCGATCAGCCACGCCCGACACGAACAGGCCGCGGACTGCGCCAGCAGGCGCCCGCCGACCGCGGCCCCTACCGGCGCCTGCACTGCGGCGGCCCTGCGCCTCTGGCCGGCTCCGAGGCCGGCTGCCGGCGGGCTCGTAGGCTGAGCTGCGCGCGCTGCAGAAGGGCCGCGAGCGCGCCGGCGCGCGCTCCTGTGCTCTCTGACGCGGCTCTTCGCGCCTACGCTACTCCCTATCGAACGCAGCCGGGCCGGCTCGCGCGGGGCACGGAAGATCGGCCGCCGGCGACGGCAACGGGCGGAGGCCAACCGCGGGGACGCAGGAGGGGGGCCTGCAGGAAACGGACGGGGGGGGAAGGGAGGAAGAGCGCCCAGGCCCCACGCAGCCAGTCGAGGCCAGCTGCGCTCTCCCCGCGCCTCCCACCCGCCCCAATGCTCCTTAACGCCCCGCGGCAGCGGCCGCTGGAGAGCGCCGCCGGAGAGAGCACCTTCGGGCTTTCGCCCCAATGGAGGGCCAAATTGTTTGTGACCTACCTCCCATCCCCGTCCGTTTCCTTGACACTGGCTGGTCCCTCCTTGCTGAACTCAAGGCCATCCAGATTACCCACCCCCTTTCCTCCTTATTCCTCCCGTCCGTCTGTGAACTTGGTCATCCTTGCCCAGCAATACCACGTTTCTACACTATTCAATGATACATTTCTAAAATACCCATCGTTGATTGATTATATTTAGTGTGTCCTTGCTCTTCAACCTCCATATCTGTACACCATTAAAATGGCAAGCAATTTTTTGAAATGTTCGGTTCGTGGGCACACACGTCATCTCTGTCCATGTCAGGGCTCATTCAGGCACTCTGTGGGCCATGCAGATGCCAGTTCAGATGCTCACATACACATTAATTTAACAAAGAGAGAAAGCGTGAGTGGAAGGGATTCGCACACATACACACACGTACGCCTGCGGGGGGTGGGGGGGGGGGGGTGGGGGGGGGGGGGGGGGGGTGGGAGGGGGAGAGAGAGAGAGAGAGAGAGAGAGAGATTGAAACAACATATCCAGATTATCTCCCTTCCTAAATCAGATCGGTTTATGCCGGCATTCGGTTCAAGTGGATGATGTTAACATTATTATTTTTTAGACCTATTGCGTTTGAGACCCATTAACACGCATCTCTCCGATTATGCGCGCGTTAAGACAGTGTGTGTACCCACCGCTGCTGACATTTTGTAGAACACGATCATTCCGCATCGCGATCCATCTCCCGGATGTGTGTGTTTGAGGGGGGGGGGGGGGGGGGGGGGGGGGGGGGGGGGGGGGGTGGGGGGGGGGGGGGGGGGGGGGGGGGGGGGGTGGGGTGGGTTGTTGGTTAGGGGGAGAGGGGGGAGGTTAGGTGGCAGGGGGCAGGGGGGGGAGTGCAACACAGGAAGTTTGTAGCAGCGGAACAGTTAATTAACTTGTGGAGAAATTTGACACGGGGTAATGTGCGTTTGGGAACTGTTGAACAGCGCTGTTAGTTACAGGAGTCCAGGGAAAGTAGCCGAGAGTTTGGATATACAAGAACGAGAACAATCAAACAAACGAACAAACAAACAAATGAACTGACAAAGATTCAAAGGTTGTCAAAAGATTTTATGGATCATGTCACCCAATTCACCCAACAAACGTGCTCTGACATATTGTTTATTGATTTTTTTTTTATTGTGTTGGTGATGAAAGACAAAGCAAATGCACTTACAACCACTCTGTTTTTAGCTCGTTCTGAGAGAGTGAGAGAGAGAGATAGAGAGATAGAGATAGAGTAGAGAGAGCTACGAGAAGAAGAGCGATAGAGAGTTAATTTCACCAATTTTTTTTTACAGATTTATATTTTAATCACAGGTTTGGCTTTTGAGTTGATCGTGCAAATTGACAGGAAACACAACAAAAACAAAACAAACAAAAATCAATCAAGGAAGTAAATTTATCCGTTTGTAAGGAAAAAAAAAAAGAAAATGAAAAAGAAATGACAAACAGGTTTTAGGATTTTTACGTGTCCTCCCCAAGGAACAAAGATGTACAGAAAGTACAGGACAGAAAAAAAGAGAAAGAGGAACTACATAATTTTATCATTGTGACAAACGAACATCACCACATCAAACCATGCAAAAAAAAAAATCAATACGTACACAACTCCGTTGTAAACTACCGTTATATGAATGAAATGAATTAAAAAAAAATCACACAAGGCCCCAGCATATTATAAATACGACGGAAGCCCTCAATAGTTTTTTTCTTTTTTTTTTTTTTTTCTTTTTTTTTTTCCTTTTGCACCGCAAGCACAATAACCAGCAAAAGGGATGTCATAAACACATACCCCTTAAATTTTGCCATAGAATTTATTTCCCAGTATCACAAAAATGTATGAACTACCTTGTAGCTAAAACATAAGGCCACGTCATAGGTCACACATTTCTCTCACTGCAGGCTACACTTTAAACTGAAGCATGCACTGCGACAGTCATGTGTTTGCTTGTAACAGCAGCCCGCTGTGTGAGAGGTCCTGAGTTTAGTAATGTATTTTATTGTATATTCCTTCACGAACATTGATGGGATTATATGTAATACGAAAGGTACCTGAGCCTACGCGTGACATTTGAAAGCACACAAAGTCCAAGTATCACACAGCAAAAATATGTCCAATCCAGTCTCACTACCGTACGTTTGACCCATTTTTAGTTGCCTATGCACCCTGGTAACGTGAATCACAGACTGAGTAAAGTTTCGACCAAAAAAACACAAAAACGTATAGCTCTATTTCTGGTCTGACTTCGCTTTTAAAAAGTTTCATCAAGAAATCTGAAAATAAAAACGTCACATCTAAACCGTTCTATATGTTGTGATCATCGCAGAAACACAAGCAGACGAATCTCATTTTAAAAATATTTTGACGTCAACTAATTTTGTACTATGCCTATTGAAACGCAAGGATGAATTTATTATCATTATTATTATTATTATTACTTTTATTATTATTATTATTTTAAATTTCAGATTATTTTTTTCTTTCTTTTGGGTATGTGCTTCCCTTTTTCTTTTTTTGTGCTTCCAATTCAGTTGGCGCATAACCTTTCTTCGCGTCTTCTTGTTCGATCTGAATAAAATACCCAGAAACCGTGATAAAAGGTAGACATTTTCACAACGGGCGTACCGCCCCTTGATCTCCAGCAGTGTATTGTGCCCTAAACCAACGCCATTCTTTGTCTACATGAGGCTGTCGGAGTGTTGGTCATGAAATCTGCACAGTTCTCTAAACGACGCTTCACAAGTGAAATGGGTGAAACTTATGGTTCTAGCCACGCGCCTGAGGCCCACAGCTCACAGCTCAAACAACGGATCTGATTGGAACTAACTACCACAGCTGATTGTAAGCACATATTATACGAAGGAGTCGAACCCACGGCCTCTAAGCCGCACTTCGTAACGCTACCACTGCACCCTCGCACCAAAGTGACTAGCATCAACAGCAGTGTTTTGTACTGATCATCATCCCCAGACCGATGTTTATCACTCACACACACACACACACACACACACACACACCACACACACACACACACACAACACACACACCAAAACAGGAAAAAAAAAACGAACAACTATAAACAAACTCGCACCCTCCCACAAAAAGAACCGAAAGGAAAAGCCAGAACCAACCAAGCCTACAAAGGAAGAAAGCAACCAACCAAGCCTACAGGAAAAAACAAATCCCAACCAACCAAGCCTACAAGAAAATAAAACAAGCAACCCAACCTACACACCCTTATCAACAACTGCTGAAGAAGCTGATAACATAAACGCTCAGCATGCGTCAAGAAAGACTGTTTATCATGCAAACTGGAGTTCCCCACCTCTCATTCTCAGATCTTCGTCTTTTTCCATCACCAAGCATTGTATTTCGTGGCGGAGAAAACGTCAAGGCTCGTCAACTTCGAAACATTATAATTACTGTTTTCACAATGAAATAATTGATTATCCCCAAGATAAAAATGATAATAATTGCTGTGAAGCAATATAATGACTATCATCGTTAGAAAACGAAAACCATGTGGTCACAAAAATAAATTTTCAAGTTTTTCACACAGAACGAGTTTACTTATTTTTATGTAATTACAGTGTGTTCGGGGGTCCTCTAACTTATTTTGTGTATGTTCGATTTTAAGATGGGGACTGTGTTCACCTATTTTGTCCCAAACATTTCAATTGGTTCCTATTCACCTGGCTTTACTTTCTTTCTCACTTCACAAGTCTGCATGTTTCCTTACTGACGAAAAATCACTACAGTTTCTTAACATTTTAGCGTTTAATAAAAATAAAAGCATCTGGATTTATGTCTGCACAAATATTTTGATGTTGTAACCATTTCTTTCAAATTGCTTTTTCATCACCTTATTACAAAAGGTACTTTTCACCCACACACACACACACCACACACACACCCACCACACACACACACACACACACACACACACACACACACAAATATAGATTGAACAATGTACAATGAACAACTCTAAATTGGATGTTGCAAATTGGTTATATACTACAAGACTGAGGTGTTTCGGTATATGAAAATGTTCCAACCTTTAGATCTAAGTGTTCAGATTTCCGCTCATTCCCCTTCCTCTGTCTACTCTAGCGTAATCTAACATTCCTACAAATCCTTCCTGGAAACGAAACCAAGAAAGCTTTCTGAAAAGATGGCAACAGGAATTTACGACAAAAACTTGAGGAAAAAGAAAAGTAGACAGAGATGTTTTTCTGTAGTAGAGTGGGCGAATGAATGATCTCACGAGCTGGCATTTTCCCCCTCAGTGGGTATCCTTACAGCTAAAAAAAAAAAAAACAAGAGAAGAAATGAGGCTTTCGATGTTAGATTCTGCAATAGAAACCGGCTGCACCAGGGGGCGGAGAGGGAAGGACTTTAATATGGAGCACCTCCGTAGGGGTAAGCGGTGGTGGGGGGTAGAAAGGTCTCCTGGTGGTGGGTACTGTTGTCCTGGTGGTGGGTACTGTTGTCCTGGTGGTGGGTACATCTGTCCGGGGGAGGGTACTGCTGGGGCCTCCGAAACCTGCGGGGGGAGGAGGCGGGGCTGAAACAACAACGCAAAGGAAAAAAAAGATGATTATAGAAGATAAAAGAGATGCAAGTGCGCGTGAGTATGCACGAGCTTATGCGTACATGCACGTATACACACACGTATGGACGCGTGCGTGTGAAGACACATACACATACACAGTATATAACACACACATATACGCGCGCGTGCGCGCGCTCACACACACACACACACACACACACACACACACACACACACCACACACACACAACACACACACAACAACACTTTCTCTCTCTCTTTCCACGCTCTTTCCCCTTTCTCTTTTTACTTTTCCCCCTCCCTTTCCGTTTCTCATATTGTTGGACTCTAAGTTGACAGAGTAGGTCATGAGCTCCAAGTTTACAATCAAATATTGTGGCCTCGTGTGCTCCGCAAACAATGTTAGATTGGAAACTTGGAGCTCCTAACCTAGTCTGTCAAATTAGTGTCTAGCAATATGGAAAACGGAAAGGGAGGTAAAAAAAAGAAATGGAATGGGAAGGTGTGTGTGTGTGTGTGTGTGTGTGGTGTGTGTGTGTGTGTGTGGGGGTGTGTGTGAGAGAGAGAGAGAGAGAGAGAGAGAAGGAGAGAGAGAGAGAGAGAGAGAGAGAGAGAGAGAGAACATGGCAAATACAAAATAGCAACGTTTACTTCACCAGAAAGTTTTACATGCCATGAAACATAAAGATATTAAACGAAACTTCCTCTTTTTTTTTTTTTTTGTTCCATAAAAAAACGTGGTAACAAAGAACGAAGATGAGAAACGAAAAACACACAGGAAACAACTGAATGTAGTGTGCTAGCAGACAGCTCTTCAGACAGCTCTACCCAGGTAGGCAGCCTGTTGTGTAAAGACGAGAGCGTGGATAGTAAAACGCTCAGCGCTTGGTCTCTTACAAAGATAAACGTTATACAAGTATTCTTCAATATAAACCCAGTTCAGCTCTTTACTGAAATCTGTCGTTTAATTCAGAGAGCACTACAGATCAGTTTAAACAACAGTTTTGGGTCATCCCTTTGTTTTATATTCGTTCGTTTTTTTTTTTTTTTTTCCCTTCTTTCTTTCTCACTCCTTTTCCATTTCATCGGCATTATTCCAACCCATCCTGCACATGCCTTGAAATCTACATTCTGTTTGTTTACCCTTTGAAGCCCCTGTGCCAGTAATCCACAGGAAGCAGTCACTATGAAGTCGTCCATGAGGCAACCCACCAGAGGAGACACTGCACTGCTTCCGAGTCACATGGATGCTGTTCAGTGGTGTTTCCTATGCGCAGGATAGCACCTTCTCAACCCGCCACTGTCGACAATAATTGCTTAGTCGTGGAGCCAATCTGAATTAGAGTTCTCCTCCAGTTGGCTTTCACACACGACCGTAAATCGAAGTTCACGGAAACACACCAACACTCAACGTGAACTCACCAAAGGCGTGGAAGCAAGAGGAGATCCCTGAGTGGGGCTACTAATAGAGCGGAGCATGAAGGGCCACAGAATCTCGAGCTAATTAAAATACTGATAAAAATGAGGATATAAGTCATAAATATCACGCTTTAGAGTTTCCCTACTGGCAAGATCTACAAACAAGTCCATGCTGGACCTTCTTTATGCAACGTATCCCTGCGTCCCACCAGGCCCAAGAGATACAGACACCTGCAGTGTCGTCCTGAGAAAAATTTGAGGCACACTCTCAATGACGGTTATCCATGCAGTGATGGAATTCTACTGTCTGGTTCCTGTCTGGTTCCAATTTTTCCCGACACTGAGCATTTTAAACGAAGTGTAGTTTGAAGTAGGTTTCATAGTTTCTGTATGTTAATGTTTTAGCGACTGATTGACAAAGAACCAATCCAACGACCTAGAGGAATACTTTCAAAGGAAGAGAGAGAGAAGCGAGAGAGAGGAGAGAGAGAGAGCGAGAGAGAGAGAGAGAGAGAGAGAGAGAGCGAGAGAGAGAGAGAGAGAGAGAGAGCGAGAGCGAGAGAGAGAGAGAGCGAGAGAGAGAGAGAGAGAGAGAGAGAGAGAGAGAAGAGAGAGTCGATTATTTATTGTACACATCAGTCCATAGACCACTATACAAATACGAGAATGACGATGGCGGGGCGGGGAGATGGAAGGAGAATGGAGGCATGGAGAACAGGGCTGATCAACACAGAATAAATACAAATACTAAAGTATTGGCTCGGAAAATTGTGATATTTTACCAAACCACATCAACGAAATTTCAACCGAGTGAAAACTAACGTAAGATTACACGATTTCTGCTGTCTACAACATAGTCAGCTTATCATCGTTTTCATCATTCAGAGAGAGAGAGAGAGATAGAGAGAGAGAGAGAGAGAGAGAGAGAGAGAGAGAGAGAGAGAGAGAGAGAGAGAGAGATTCTGAAACTCTGAAATTTCCATTTGTAAGGCCACCGACCTGTTATACACGTTTGCTGAGAATAAAATAGGAAATAAGTACGGGTCATCACCAGAAGATGGTAACTTTGCTTTCAGAAATACACAATCAAACAATTGCAAGGGGGAATAATTCAAGAAAACAAACCAAGATTAAAAAAATATTTTAACTGGCGTTTGAAAAACCAACCACAACACACATTCATATATCTACTTTCCCTTCATAAGGTCATATCTAATTTTCAGTGCATGAGAGAGAGAGAGAGAGAGAGAGAGAGGGAGAGAGAGAGAGAGAGAGAGAGAGAGAGAGAGAGAGAGAGAGAGAGAGAGAGACAGACAGACAGACAGACAGACAGACCAGAGACAGAGAGAGAGAGAGAGGGAGAACACTAGCTACATACGAGGCTGATGCACAGTTTGTGACGTGGACAGGGGTGGGCGCCCGTTGAGGTCGCACGTTGTTTTTGGTCTTCATCTTCCCGGACTTGACCAGGATGATGCAGACGACGACGACGATGAGGATGACTCCGAAAGTGACGCCTAGGCCAATGTACACTCCGTCCGTGCCACTGCAACATATTGACATCGTCAGTATGATCGTGATCAAGATCATGAACATGATGATGATGATGATTATCATCATCATCATCATCATCATCATCATCACCATGATCGTCGTCGTTGTCGTCGTCGTCTTCGTCGTCGTCTCGTCGTCGTTATGATCATCATCATCGTCATTATCATCGTCACCGTCATCGTAGTCGTCGTCTTCATCATCATCATCATCATCATCATCATCATCATCATCATCATCATCATCGTTTGTCGTCGTCGTCGTCGTCGTCGTCGACATCGTCATCGTTGTCGTCATCATCATCATTACTATCGTAGTAGTCGACGTCATCGTCGTCGTCGTCTTTATCATCATCATCATCATCATCATCATCATCATCATCATCATCACCACGACCACCACCACCATCACCACCACCACCATCACAACCACCACCATCGGTATGATAATGATGATGATAATGATGAAGATGATGATGTTGATGATGATGATGATGATGATGATGATGATGAGAGAGAGAGAGAGAGAGAGAGAGAGAGAGAGAGAGAGAGAGAGAGAGAGAGAGAGAGAGAGAGAGAGATCGTTTTCTCAAGGAAAAAAGAGATACGGTATCAAAATACGATCTTGTCATTTCAATATATAACCCGTTAATAATGAAAAAAAAATGAGGAAAAGAAGAGGGGAAACTAAAAGAGGAGAAAGAGAAACATCAGAAAGGAGTAATAATGATTCATGGAAGAGGACGAGGATAAGGAGAAAGAGAAACATCAGAAAGGAGCAATAATGATACATGGAAGAGAACGAGGATAAGGAGAAAGAGAAACATCAGAAAGGAGCAATAATGATACATGGAAGAGGACGAGGATAAGGAGAAAGGGAACATCAGAAGAAAGGAGCAATAATGACACATGGAAGAGAACGAGGATAAGGAGGAAGGGAAAAATGAGAAGGAACAGAAGGAAGGAGAAAGAGAGGAATGCAGAGAAGAGGGAGAGAAAGAGGAAGACGATAAATGGAATGAGGGAAAGAAGAGAAGAAAGAGAGGTAGGTTTACAGACCAGAGG
>JADBJO010004446.1:177500-182500 GCA_016801955.1 Conus betulinus | reverse complement strand
TATTCGCCCAACTTTTTGATGATGGCATCTTTTTCCAACAGAGTGGGCTAAATCTATTCTTGTACCAATTTCTAAAAACGGAGACGTGAACAATCCCGGCAACTATTGTGGAGTATCACTTATCAGCATTTTAAGTAAAATCTACACTTACATACTAAATACAAGATTAACTGAATGGGCTGAAACTGAAGAAAAAAATAGTGGAAGAACAAGCAGGTATTAGAACCAGTTACAACACCATAGACCATATATTTACACTATATTCTTTGATTTAAAAACACTTACTCTGTATGTCGAAGCTCTTCATTGCATTTATAGATTTCCAGAAGGCCCCTGACTCGGTAAATCTGAATGCTCTGTGGAATGTACTCCGTAAAAGTGGTGTAAATAGTAAAATTGTACATTGCTATTAGAGGGGTCTACAACTCAGTACTTGCATGTGCGCGTGTGAAGAGTAAGTATTGAGATCATTTTGATTGTCCAAATGGAGTAAAACAAGGATGCTTGTTGAGTCCAAAGTTGTTTTATTTATTTTTTTTTTTAATAAACGAACTGGCTGTAGAAATGTCCCGCAAAGGAAGACATGGTATCCAGATGATACCTGGAGCAGTTGAATTAGTTTTTATTACTGTATGCTGACGATGTTTTTCTTCTGTCCGGAACAGTTGTAGGGTTGCAAAACCAAACTAAATGTATTGAAAGAAGAAGCAGATCGCTTAGGTTTATCGGTTAACTTGGATAGACGAATTTAGTGGCCTTTAGAATGGGTGGCCACCTATCAGTGCATGAAAAATGGTCTTATGGAAATGCTTATGTTCAAGTACTTCATATAAATATCTTGGAATCTTTAACAAAATCAACTTTTCGTTACGCATGGGAAGAATCTCTAGGAAAAGGGGAAAAAAAAGGGTACTATTGAAATTCTGAACCCCCTGAGAAAACTGAATTGTACAGACTGTTGTATATTTTTGGAAAATGTTTGATAAACAGATAAAACCTCTTAAAACATATGCAGCTGAAATTTGGGGCTTACATGAAAATGGAAAACAAGTGCATACGTATGCTTTGAAGCGTTTTCTTTTTTTTTTTTTAAGTACCTTTTCATTCATCCAACACGGTTTTATATGGAGAGATGGGCAGATATCATTGTATATAAGTACATTTGTGAAATATATTCAGTACTGGTTGAAGATCTTGAAGCTACCCCAGTCCCGTTTGAGCAGGCAAGCTATGATATGATGCTTTTAGAAAAAGTAAAGAAAAACTAGGCTCATAAAGCAAAGAAAGTCCTTTCAGAACAGGGAATGGTGTGGAATAGTGTGGATGGCCCATGTAAGTAGGAAAAGAGCAACAGCTCATTGTGGAATTTAAAGACAGGCTTATTTTCTTCTTTAAACAGAATTGACACTCAGATATGGAAAAGTAAAGAAAAAGCGAACAAAAGATGGTTTGAATGTGAAAACATCCACAGAATCTCCTTGTCCTGCATGTAGACACATTATTGATGACGAAGAACACTTTCTGTTCCACTGTACTGCTTATAATGAAGTGCGGACAAATTGTTCATTTTTTCCAGTTAGATATAGCGAAAAGACAAAATGTCGCTGTCGTGTTATCATCAGATGATGAACTTGTAATTAAATCAGTTGCGAAATTCATCGCGGAAGCATTGAAAATTAGACAGATGAAGGATAGTGAAATTTAAGAGATAATGCATTATAGAGATATATGAATGAATGTTATTATTCATCGCATGTGGAAGAGATCAGTAAGATACAATGTCATCATTTGATTGAGTGGATGGTCGAGTCAGTCTTAAGTTTTTTTTTTTTTTTAACCTTACTGCATTACTCCTGTGCGTGAGGACACAAGGAAATGTTACGAATTTTATTTGTTTTTTGTTAACCTTTGATTTGATACACACTAAGAATGAATGTGTACTATTTGTTTGCAGGAAAGGAAGAGGGAAATGTTATTGTTCTGTTACCCCCTCCCCCATCCCCCCCCCTTGTCAAAAGAAGACCTCTTTGGTATTGACAATAAAATAAAATATCAAAGGTACATGAATGCCACTGTTCACACTAATTCACGCACAGATTTACAGCCATCGTTGTTACTTTATTAAGTGTGTGTATGCTTACAGCTGTACACAGTTAAATGACAAGCACATGTTTGTGAAATGTAGGTTCGGGCACACGTAGGTCATTTCAGATGCGCATTCAGGCATCTGTGGGCCATGCAGATGCCAGTTTCAGATGCTCACATACACATTAATTTAACAAAGAGAGAAAGCGTGAGTGGAAAGGGTATCACACACATACACACGCACGCTTGCTGAGAGAGAGAGAGAGAGAGAGAGAGAGAGAGAGAGAGAGAGCGCGCACGTATCCAGGATTATCTCCCTTCCTTGATCAGTTCACTTACGCTGGCATTCGGTTCAATGCGATAATGTTAGCATTATTATGCGTTTAGCTAGACTTAGAGAATCCCTGCCATCATGGGCGCTAGGACTGTGTGTGTACCACCATAACTGACAATATTCTGTCACCGATGATAGCACATCGCAAGTCATTCCCAACTGCAGGGGAAAAAAAAAAATGGAAATTTTCGGCAGCGTGCAGTTAACATGTGAAGAATCTTGCACGGGAATTGTGCGTTTTAGAACTGTCTAGACATCGCTGTTTGTAGAGAGTCCGGGAAAAAGTAGCCGGGAGTCTGGATATACAGAGAAACGGAACAAATGAACAAACAACACTGACAAAGATTCAGAGGTTCAACAACAGATTTATTGATTCTGTCACCCAATCTTCCAACAAACGTGTTCTGACATTTTGTTTATGGATTTTCTTTTTTTTTTAGTTGGTGGTGAAATACACGCAAAGGCACTTACGGCTACTCTGTTTTAAGCTCGTTCTAGAGAGAGAGAAAGAGAGAGAGAGAGAGAGAGAGAGAGAGAGAGAGAGAGAGAGAGAGAGAGAGAGAGAGAGAGAGAGAGAGAGAAACACAGACATACAGACAGGCAGACAGAGTAATTTTAATCACAGTTTTGCTTTTGGAGTTGATCGTACACAAATTGACAGGGAAAGCAAAAACAATCAATCAAGGGAAGTAAATCTATTGAGGGGGGGGGGGGGGGGGGGGGGGGAGGGGGGGAACACGAAAAATAAAGACGAACAGGCTTCAGGATTTTTACGTTTTGCTGCTCAAGAAATGAAAAATGTACAGAAAGTACAGGTAAAAACAAGAAACAGGAACCGCATAATCTTATCAATTGTGACGAACCAACATCATGCACAGAAACCGTGCAATAAAATCAATATTTACACAACTCAGTTTGAAACTGCCGAGTTACTCGAATAAGTGAATTAGAAAAAAAAAAAAATCACACAAGCATATGAATACGACGGAAGACCTCAAAAGTTTTTTTTTTCCCGTCACAAGCATGCTGATCATAACAAGGATGTCATAAAACATACTCCTCAAAATTCGCTATGGAGATAACTTGCAGTATCAGAACAATGTATGATTTACATGTGGATTAAACATAAAGGCACGTCATAGCGCACATCTCTCTCACTGCAGGCTACACTTTTAACCGAAGCAGGCATTGCGACAATCATGTGTTTGCTTGTAAACAGCCCGCTGTGTGAGAGGTCCTGAGTGTGTATTTTATTGTATCCTTGACGAACATTGTGGGGATTTATACACAGTCACAAAAAGATACGTATGCCTACGTGGCATTTGAAAGCACACCAAGTCCAAATATCACAGCAAAAGATAATGTGAAACATTCAGTATCATTATATACTTTTAAAACATTGTACCACTACGTCTGGGCTCAAACAGAGACTGGGCAAGATTGTGACAAAAATGTATAAATCTATACTGGTCTGACTGAACACTTCGCTTTTAAAAGTTTTTCAGAAATCTGGAAATATAACGTACATCTAAACAGTCCTTTATGTTGTGGTCTTCGCAGAACACAAGCAGATGAAGCCTCATCTTAACAATACTTTGATGTCAGCTAGATTTGTATCATGACCTATTAAAACGCAAGGATGAATGGTTTCATTTCAAATTCGTTCTCTCTATAATACCTGTTTCGTTTTCCCTCCTAATTCAGTTGGTACATAACCTTTATTCGTCTCTTTCGATCGATCTGAATGATATACCCAAAAACCGGGATAAAACGAAGACAATTTTTACACACGAGCGTACCACCCCCATGATTTTCAGCAATGTCTTTTGCCCCGAAAACAAGCCATTCTTGTCTATATGAGGCTCTTGAAATCTACACAGTTCTCTACAAGACGCTTCAGTGAAATGGGTGACACTTATGGTTCTAGCCATGTTTCCTGAGCCCATATAGCTCACAGCTCAAACAAGGGATCTGAGTTGGAACTAACCACAGTTGATTGTATGTACATAATATATACAAAGTACTAGAACCCACGACCTCTAAGCCGCAATTCGAACGCTACCTCTGCACCAAGATGACTAGCATTAACTGCAATTTGTACTGATCATTCCCAGATCGATGTTTATGACAAAAAAAGCATAAAACAAACCCACACTCTCCACAAAAAAAAAAAACAGAAAAGAGAACAACCAACCAAGCCTACAAGAAAAAAACAACAACACAACTAACAAACAAACAAATAACTAAAAAAATCTTTATGTGAAAACAATGTGTTCGGGGTCCTCTAACTTATTCTGTACATGTTAGTTTTCAGAATGTTTATAACATTCGTCGACTTTGTCCCAATTATTTCTTTTTTGATTCCCATTCACCGTCTTTCTCACATCGCAGCTCTGTATGTTCTATTATTGACGAACATTTCACCGCAGTTCTCGATATTTTGGGCGTTTGACACAAGGTTCTGAGTTCATGTCTGTTCAAATATTCGATGTTGTAGCCCCTCCTTTCTATTACATTTTTTTTTACATCATTAGTTAGCAACTTTTCACAACACCACACACACACACACACACACACACAC
>JADBJO010004446.1:160000-167500 GCA_016801955.1 Conus betulinus | reverse complement strand
CTTCAGCTTAATACTGACATGGAATAAGAATGGAAATATGGAATGTGGATGAAGCCCTTTGACTGATATAGAGTATTTCTTGATTCGTATCGAAAGATAACTCATTGCAAAGGTATGAACATCTAACGACTTAAAAGTTACAATCTGACTATATTCAGCTGACATGGCCTTTTAAAACATTTTAAATGTTGTTGGCATAGACAGGGAAAGTGGATTAAGTAAGGAAAAGCGAAATCCGTGACATGCTAAGTATATATAACTTTCTGTGTACATAAGAAAACCGTGATGTGAGCTGTGTACAGCTTTCTTTTTAAAACAAAAAACAGTTCAACGAAAAGCTAATTGATTGTTGGTGGCGAAATACACAATTTCGTCTAAACAACAGTGGTAGATTTCAGGACTAAAGAAAACTCAGAACGATCTGTCACGTGGAACCTTACGAGACTGTCGAGTGATATATATATATATATATATGATATATCGTTTGATAATATTTTCATTTAATACATCTCATTGAGCATTCGATAGCCGTATATCATGAAAAAGAAATGAAATGAAAAGTCAGCTGCGTGAAACTGCCCACGATGTTGAAAAAATCTGCAGTGTTTGTGTGCTCGATTATTTGTTTGTTTTCCTGTCGTCCAGCACTTCAGGTACTACGCTGTCCAAGCTGTTCACAGCATTGCATCAGGCACAATGGCTTTCAAACCAGGGCTCGTCATGGCAGACTCCTTAACACCAGTGTCAGTTTACAGTCTTCAGAAGAAGGGAAACCTCTCTGTCTTCCTGATTAACGATGACGATGTCATACTATGAAATATTTGTCAATATTTCTATTGTAGGCCATCCGTGAATGATTGCAAGATTTAGCTCTGTTTCTTTCCAGTATGGCGTTGTGGAATGAATATTCTCTCTCTCTCTCTCTCTCTCTCTCTCTCTCTCTCTCTCTCTCCTCTCTCTCCCTCCCCCCCCCCCCCCCCCACACACAAACACACTACGCTCACACCCCACCCATCCATCCACACGTGCGCGCGCGCGCGCGCGCGCGCACACACACACACACACACACACACACACACTCACACACACACGGTCCTTTCTGGTCACCGTTTGTTTGTGGTGGTCAGCCTGTCGTTGCTATTTGGCTACGTCATCGCCTCAATGGACTTACCCTTTCCTTCTCCTCACCCCCTCCACTCCTCTCCCTTTCTTTCTATTTCTCATTTCGGTCTTCCCGCCGCCGCTTGTCCCCTCCCCCCCCCCCCCCCCCCCACCCCCGCCTCCTACCCTTCCCACCCCTCCAGCGACCCCTTTCACTTACCAAATGGAGGTGATTCCCATTGCGGCTATGTTAGTCGCTGTGTTAAGTGAGCAGTCTGTCCGGAACTGGTAGAGTGTGTTGAAAAACCATCGGCCTGTACTCCATTATGTTTAGCGTCACAAAATGTGTCGTTAGTCTCATATGGGTAGCCTGTCCTTAAATTAGGGCAGTTTGTTTGCGGCATGTTCCAAACTTTGGGGGGGGGGGGGGGGGGGGGGGGGGGGGGGGGGGGCAGCTTCAAGTCCTTTGTTCTTGATTCTAACGGGTTAATATCATAGCTTTTCTGTTTTTCACACAAAAGGTGTCTTATTAAGAAATATTTGCCTTCCATGTAATGTTAAGAACATTGGCGATGAATTTCACTGTCTGTTCAAACGTTTACGTCTAAAATCAAAGCAAAATCGGAAATCTCTTTCAGCTACATATTTCCAGCACCATCCATTCATTATTAAAATGCATGAATGGTTCAAGAACGTTTCTAGAAAATCATTACTAAAGCTTTCACCACACACACACACACACACACACACACACACACACACACACACACACACACACACACACACACGTATACATATCGTTATATCTATATGTGTTTATATATGTATCTTCACTGTTCAGGGCATTTCCCACAATACAAAGTTTGCATAGCTTTTCTTTCTTATATGTTATCATTCTTTTTGTGTTTTTACAAAAGTTGCCATCAAGAAACTGAAGGAATGCCTGACAACTGTCAGTAAGGTTTTTCAAATGCATCTTCTTATGTGCGTGTTTAATTTCTTCGACAAAATCTCATTGATAAAACTCATTTGCATTCAGTTGTACATGTATAATGTTTACTTTGCGTCGCCTGTTGATAATTGTAATAACTTGTTTTGGCTTGAGGGCTTCCTAGACTGAAGTATCTCATCGAATCTTGCAGATAGAGTTACGACCAAAACTCACTCATATTCTTTGACTCTTCAGTGCACGTACGACGTTGTCTGAAATAAATCGTACGGAAGAGTTGTCTGTAATCTCTCGGGCACCATGACGTATCATAGCCAGTCACATTCAAAAACAATTTTTGAAATGTTCTGGCACTACCGGTCCTATTCTGGATTTCCACAGACTTCAAACGTATTCGCCACATAAGTCTTGTAGTGAAATAACGATTTGTGAAAACCTGACACATCTGAAGCAAAGTTCTAGCATGTAGATGCCAATGGTAAGTAGAGTCAGTCTGTCTAACAATACTGTAGAATGGACAGTTAGTGTCTACTCTCTACAGCGATTCGGGTCTCATCACCATGTCTTGATGTTAATGCCATGCCTTACTCCTCTTGCGGAGTGAGGAACATGCGATTTTGGTGATATACCATTCCGGGATGTCGCTTAAGAAACCGTTCTGGTTTTATAACTATACAAAGAAAATCATGAGCTTTCAAATTTGTTATTGTCATCAAAATTGCAAGAAAAGATTTATTGTCTCAGCTTTTATCTCGCTGAGAACAAAAAAATTGTCTGCTTAATTCTCATCTGTCAGCCCACAGATGTGATAAAAAAAAACGTTCTTTTTTGAACAGCCAGTGACTTGCTTTCTGGATCTGAAGATGACATAATATTTGTTCATGCTCTTTTAGACTTCTCGGCAACACCGTTGGTCAGCCTATCCTCTTGACCAGAATTAAAAAAAAAATTTTGGTGTCCATGATAGTGCACCAGAATGGATTATTTCTTACCTGAAGGACCGCAAAACAGAAAGAGTGTGTCCTGTATCTAATGTATCTCTGCCTTGAAGAATGGTGTCCCACAGGGGTTCGTTTTGGGTTCCTGTTCTTTTTTTTTAACTGTGTGTAGTTCTTGTGTCTGGTGTCAGAAATCGCTAAGTGATATTTTAGGACAGCTTTGCATACAGCAGTCAACATCATCAGTCGGGCTTCAATGCTGAAATAGATGCACTGATGTCTCCACACAGGAGTGCTCTTCTGATCAAAGATCCTTGATAAGCTGCGAATTGAATGATAATAAGATTAAACTTATGCCAGCTTGTCCCAACAGATTGCTCCAGCAACCTTTACGTTCCGGTTCTATTCTGATTAAGCATCTCCCTGTATCGTTTTCCTTCTCCTGTTCGCTGTCTTCGAGTAATTCTTGAGCAGTCTCCTTCCTTTCAAGGGCACATTTTCAAACGTCTGTGTCTGCTGCCTGTCTGGTTGCCTGTCACTAGGGTCAGTTCTAAGTCTGTTAAGTTGCCTGTCTGGGATCACTGGGGGTCAGTTCTATAAGTCTGTCAAGTTGCCTGTCTGGGATCACTAGGGTCAGTTCTAACGTCTGTTAAAGTTGCCTATCTGGGATCACTAGGGTCAGTTCTATACGTCTGTTAAGTTGCCTGTCTGGGATCACTAGGGCCAGTTCTATACGTCACTGTCTGTCCTCTGATGCAACCAAAAAAAACGTGTGTCTACCTAGATGGTAAACATTCCTCTAAAGGAATCGTATGCTGTCGTGTACATAAAGGCTCTTTTCTTTGGCAGTTTCTTTTTGCATTTTCATAGATGATCTATTTGCAGTGTTATTCTCTTGTAAAGCACTTAAACAGTTATCTGGATAGTGTGCCTATGTCGTTATTATAAGTATTGCTTTGTCAATTTTGTTACTACTATCATTATCATCTTCATCATTATTGTCTCATCATTATTTATCATCATCATTATCATTATTATTATCATCATTATCATTATTATCATATTACACAAACAGAAAATATATCATTTATGAACATGCAAAAAGTCCGAAGAACAGGACCTTGTGGAACACTATAGGCTACGATTCCTTCAGAGGTTTTAAATGGAGAACATCATGCAGTCATTCTGCTTTGAATAACTGCATGTAACAACGTGTCACATGACCTGGTACAGTATAACCTGAGTACTGACGGCGAAATCCAGACGGAAAGAGGCGGAAGAGCTTCCCTATGTTTGATGAAGTGTCTGTGTGAAAATGTTTCTGAAGAGGTTTGAATACATTCAAGAGCAAAGTTAATGTCTGAAACTGTGTAAATCATTTTGATCTCTTGATTTTGGCGTTGAAATAAACTTTTGGTGATTCTAGTACAGATGTGAAGAAATTTTGTTCAATTTATAAATCAATGCACTCACGCGCACGCACGTCTCTATATCTCTCTCTCTCTCTCTCTCTCTCTCTCTCTCTCTCTCACACACACACACACACACACACACACACACACACCACACAGAGAGAGAGAGGAGAGAGAGAGAGGAGAGAGAGATGAGAGAGAGAGAAGAGAAACAGAGAGAACAGACAGACAGGACAGACACACAGACACACACACACACACACACACACACACAGACACACACACAGAGAGAGAGAGAGAGAGAGAGAGAGAGAGAGAGAGAGAGAGAGAGAGAGAGAGAGAGAGAGAGAGAGAGAGATTTATCGCAGATTCAGCATATAGAAGTTCCATACAAACGGGAGGACAAAAATGAACGGATTCTTTTTACTGTGGGTTAAAAAGCGGCAGAATGTCTGTTGTTGGCTTATAGAAACTTACAGAGAGTATATAAAAAAAACCGTTTAATAAGCAAACAAACAAACAAGAAACAAACACCACCACAGGAACGGAAAAAAAAATCATATGGATTGATACAAACCAGTATTATACACAGAAAACTATGTGTACAAATATTATGTACATTAATCAGTCCTAAATTGTCAAGTCAAGAGAATATATTACGAACACACACACACACACACACACACACACACACACACACACACACACACACACACACACACACACTGTAAGACACAATGACTATTTTTTCACCTCAAACAAAAGCACAGCAACATGAAAGTCACAAGTATGCCCTTCAAAATCTCCTGAGGATAACATTTCAAAACTTTACAAAATGAGGCTTGAATTACTTCGGATTACACAAATCTATCAAAGACATGAAAAAGGGTCATTGTGTATATTTCTGTCTCAATTGCATAGTCTTTTGAAATGAAGCAAGTTGTGCAACGTGTGCTTGCATTCAAACACCGCTCCTTATGTGAGTTCTTGAGTCCAGTATCTTTTTTTTTTTGTATGTCCTTAGCAAACTTGGAGAGGCAGAAACAAAGTTATATGGCTGTAGAAGACACGCCGAGTCCATATATCGCAGAAAAAAGATTCAAGCAGGGCAGCTCCACAAAAGATTCAGGAACTGTTGCTTCACGATACCTGGGGTGAAACTGAGATTGGGAGAAATAAAAAACACAAACGAACAAAAATATACATAACGACTACCGGATTTAAACAGGTCACTCAGCTAGGAATAGCACTTACTTGGAGCTTTCGACAGAGCTCCGTCCGTCTTCTTTTACATATTTTCTCAGGTCTTATTATACACACTCTGTCTTTTACAGTCGTAATAAATATAAACCATAAAATTACAACAAAATTCCCCATCTTGTATGTTTTATTCATGGAGTACAACCTGGTGAGTTCTGCTTTGTTTTTAACAGTATTCTGAGGCCAACGCCATTAAGCTTGTGCTGTTCAAGATAGGGCTGATTAAGAAAGGGTTTTCTTTAGCTTATTTGTCGGCTCGTTTGTTTGGAATTTGTTTGATTTTGTTTTTGTTTTTGCTTCTTTTCATTATTGCCATGTACAATCTTCTCGGTTTGCTTCTTGATCAGTGTGAATGCTATGCCACGAACTTAACTGTGGTGTCGCACTTTTCCAGCATTACGAGCGTGCATTCTTCCCCACGACAGCACCAAACGAATATCTGTGGTTCTTTTCAGCGAGAGACATTTACAGGGGAATGAGTGTACACACGCACACACACACACACACACACACACACACACACACACACACACACACACACACACACACACGCACGCACGCACGCACGCACGCACGCACGCACGCACGCATACACCCACACATACACGCACACGCACACGCACCCACGCACACACACACACACACACACACACACACACACACACACACACACACACACACACACACACACACACACACACACACGATGAACAAAACAATAATTATCAAGTATACAAGTGAGTTTGTTTAAAGAAAAAAAGGGGGGAGAGGAGACCCCCCCCCCCCCCCCTCTTTTTATTTTTATTTTTAATATTTTAAACAAACCCAGTTTACCAGTATCTCTCCTCTTATTATATACGTTCTCATCATCGCCACTATTATCACTACTATTGCCTTTAATGCCATTATTATTACGGTCATCATTACTATCTTCGCTCCAATTGGCCCCTCTTGGCGGCCTCGTTTTCGTCCAGCGGCCATTTTGATTTTGTGCCGAATATATGAGGATAAGTGGTTTCTCGTTCTTCGTTTTCATTGTCCTAAAGTTATTTGTTTTTGCCTGAAGAAGACCCACGAGGTCGAAATGCATTGTGTCTTGTCCTGTACTCTGTTTGACTGTGTCCTTGGCGGTAACTACCCCTCTCTTTCTAAATTTTAATTTAAAAAAAAAAAGACAGAAAGAAAAGAAAAACGTAAATGCTTCGCCGTTGTCCTCACTTATCAGTGAAGATCAGACTTTATGACGAGATATATTGGTTTCAATATTCGAGCGATAGGCGATTATATGCACTATGTAAATATCAAAAAACCACCCTAGATTACTGAAAAGACTATCGATTCCCTCGAAAGGATTTTCATGTGCAAGGCACTGAAGTTTTTGCTTTTGCTGAAATCGTATGTCGTTGGATAAAAACATTTGACAAAAATATCAAATCAACAGTGACTTAAACCGGATGGTCTACACAATAGTATAAGATAGAATGACAATCCATCTCTTAATTGGAAAAAAACTTGAAAATATGACCCTGCAGTCGCTTTTGTGAACATAAAGTCGAATTTATTTCAGACTCAAATTTTTATGTAATACAAAGTTTTTTGTTTCCCACGTTGTACTAGCAAATTTTTTCAGAACCTGTCTTTCATGACATGAAAAAAAGTAATGCTGTCACTAAACAAAAGGCGTTCATGGAAAAAGGAAGGTGTGCAGTACAGCATTTTGTGAAAGAAAATGGACAATGTCTGTCATCCGATGTATTAACAGCCCAGCTAAATTGTATCATTGATTTTATTACCTACAATGGATGTATTTCTAAGATACTATTATATTAGGACAGTCAGA
>JADBJO010004446.1:147500-150000 GCA_016801955.1 Conus betulinus | reverse complement strand
CTAACCACTTCGCCACGGTGGATGGTTGGTTTGTTTATCTGTCTGTCAGCAACATGTCACAAAAACTGCTGATCGGATTTGATCGAAATCTGAGAAAGGATGAGGCCCAGGACTGAAAACATGTGGTATTTATGCGGATCTCTACTGCAGATCCGAATTAAATGGCGCATCTGCATTCCATATCCACAAATAAAACAGGGTAAAAAACTGCTTTTTTGTGTGTTTTTTTCCCTAAACTCGGGGTAAAGGTTAATTGAAGCTCCAGGACCAACCGTTCAATTTTGGTGCAGATCCGTGCTGCAAATCTGGATCGAAGGACGGATCCTGGATTTGTACAGAGCCGACAGAAGTATTCGCTCTCCCGAATGTTCTTCTCGTTAAAACCTTTTAAAGGCAGACACTGGGCATCCATACAATCAAATAACATACGTCATCAATCACATACAAAGTACATGTCCCATTTTAGTTCCCATCGTTTTTTGTACTCCCAGTTCTTAAAGAACAAGGAGTACTTTACAATGGGAATGAAGAAATGCTCTCTCTCTCTCTCTCTCTCTCTCTCTCTCTCTCTCTCTCTCTCTGTGTGTGTGTGTGTGTGTGTGTGTGTGTGTGTGTGTGTGTGTGTGTGTGTGTGTGTGTCCGTCCGTGGTCAAAATGTGCTCCACACGCTCCAAACACAACAACAACAACAAAAAACTACAGAGCCGATCTTTCTGAAAATTTGTAGGTATGTTCATTATGGGTCACGGATGATGCTCGATGTATGTTCCATTTTACCGTTATAGCCGTTACTAACGGCTATAACGGCCCATAAGGGTTTTTCTCTCTTTATGGAATATCTCAGAAAGTACTTGGCCGATCTTTCTGAAAATTTGTAGGTATTTTCATTATGGGTCACGGATGATGCCCGATGTTTTATTTTGCCGTTATAGCCGTTACTAATGGCTATAACGGCCCATAACCGTTTTCTTCTTTATGGGAAAATCGCAGAGGGTATTTGGCCGATCTTTCTGAAAATTTGTAGGTATGTTCTTTATGGGTCACAGATGATGGCCGATGTTTGCCAGAATAGCTGCTACTAACGGCTGTAACGGCCCAAAACGGTTTTTTTCCTCTCCCATGGAAGATCTCATACGTATTCAAGGTAAACTGGGAGTACGTTTATATGCTTTGCATCTTGTTTTTTTTTTTTTTTTACCCATTCATAGACTTTTCAGATAAAGTGGAAAGTTATCTTCCCTAGTTTGGCAACTGTAGAAAAAAAACGCGCTTGAACGGTAATAAAAAAAAGTTCATAAATTCAGAAAAAAAAAGTACACAAGAATTGAGACCTATACTTATATCAGTATAGCTTATAGAGACAACAGTGGAATGGTTTCAGATTCCGAACTTATCTATAACTTGTGGTATGAACAATGGAGTTTTTTGTTGTTGTTTTTTTTTTCTGAAAATCAGAAGGACTCTAGCATACCCGTCCGATTGTGTAAAGTATGGACTTTGACGAGGTTACAGCCTCGTTATGCCCCCCGCCCCCCCCCCCCTCTCTTCTCGAGGTTGGCTTGCCGATGAACAACATTAATTGACTTGTCTGTTAAAATATAAAAGAAAGTCCCTACTTCAAAACAAGTTTTTGACAAACAAAAGAAGCTGGAAAAGGGGACACACCCCCTAGGAGTTAAGTGTACGACAGGAAATCACCCCTCGTATCAGATTCTGTTCAAATAGCTTGCAAATGTTTGTTGTTGTTTTTTTCGTCGGTATTTTTATCAGTGTTGTTCCTACAGACGTTCAATATTCATTTGTTTGAAGACAGCGACTTCATCAACATTCCTGTGAACATCCTGAAGATCCACCACATAGCTCATATATTTCATATTTCATCTCTTTCTCTCTGTGTCTCTGACTCTCACTCTCTCTCTCTACATATATATATATATTGAATTATAAACAAAGCTTGCTCTTATGTCTCAGACTGTAGAAATAGGGGGGGGTGATAAGCCTTCATATCTGCAGTGGTAGATATATATATATGTGTGTGTGTGTGTGTGTGTGTGTGTGTGTGTGTGTGTGTGTGTGTGTGTACAAACACACACACACACACACACACACACACACACACACACACACACACACACACACACACACACACACATATATATATATATATTGAGAGAGAGAGAGAGCTTTATCTATGTCGCAGTCTGAATGCTGTATCAAACTCAGCTTTATCGTCTTTTTTTCTTTAAATCTGCTCTACACAGAACAGAAACCAGCTGGAAATACTTTTTCCTCTTCACAATAATAAAAACGTGTGGACTGCAAACCACAAAGACTATCATTAACGACAACTACATTCTTTACACATAATCTTAGAAGCACGCAACTCCACCAACACAGAGACACAGAAATACTCAGACACGCACCTCCTTCCTGAAGAAAAAAAAAAAACATGTAGTAACAACAGAAAAAAATGGTACTAACAATAGGCGGACATGGCAAA
>JADBJO010004446.1:135000-142500 GCA_016801955.1 Conus betulinus | reverse complement strand
GGTGCTTTTGAAAATGTTGTTTGTGATTGTAATATGCTGTATCTCTTTCTTTCGTTGTTTCTAACGAGGGCAGGAAGAGAAAAAAAAAAAAAAAGGCTTATACTTCAACGCTCAATACAGATAATTTTGACACGCCTTGACTTGAGTTGAAGCGTCACAGAATAGGAGTCTGATTCTTCTTAGCTGTCATAGTAACTAAAATGACATTGACACAATGCAATGTCCAACGCACCGGTCAGACCTTGACTGTCTCTGGCAGAGGTCAGCTGCTGCATGCAAATCGTTTTGCTCGCCTCGCCTCGGGTGAGCGCGACGACTGGTGTCAGGATGGAAGTGATGCGTGCGTGTTAAACTACAGCCCACTGCTACTAGGCTTGCTGTTGCGGGCTATTCATTATATGCCTGCGTATATTATGAGAGAAATATGACGACGACGACGATGACGACAATAATGACGATGATGAATGGAGGAGGAGGAGGGAGAGGAGGAGGAGGAGGAGGAGGAGGAGGAAAAAAAGAAGAAGATGACGATGATGGTTGTGATGATAATGAAGATGATGATGATGATGATGATGATGATGATGATGAAGATGAAGAAGAAGAAGAGAAGAAGAAGAGAAGAAGAGAAGAAGAAGAAAGAAGAGAAAAAAAAAAAGAAAAGAGAACAGAAGGGAGAGAAGAAGAAGGAACAGAAAGAAAGAAAGAGAAAGAGAAAGAAGAAGGAAGAAGAGGAGGAGGAGGAGGAGTAAGAGGAGAGAGGAGAGAGAAGAGGAGGAAGAAGAGGAAAAAGAGAAGAAAATGAAGGTGAAGAAGCACAAGAAAAAAAAATAACCCAACAGAATATAACCCCCCCCCAAACACCTTTCTCCACCCATAAAAAAAAAAACATCCCGCAAAACAAACAAACAAAAAACAGCCAAAAGAGAAAACACAAACAACAGACAGATGGAAGGCCTCCCGAGTGTACACTTTGTAGGCTCACGTTTAGATGTACTTTAGTGTGCAGTTCTGAAGAACACGAATGAAGGAAGAAAAAGAAAGAAAAGAAAAGAATGACAGAAAGGAAAAAAAAAAGGAAAAGGAAGAAAGAAAAAAGAAAAGAAAAGCAAAGAAACGAAATAAAGAATAAAAGAAAGAAAGGAAAAAAACGGGAAAAAAAACCCTCCTCACCTCCCCCCCCTCTCTCTCTCTCTCTCGGAAAAAGTGAAAGAAAAGAAAATAATTAAGTCTATTGTTTAACTTATGTTTTCTTTGTATAAGCAGCACATTATCAGAGTGAGAATGTCAGTACACCGCACATTAGAACATAAACAAACCCCAGACATTTTGTATCAAACATACAAACACTAGAATCAGCAAAAAAAAAAAAAAAAAAAAAGTCCATTTTTAAAAAACACACAGACTATGCATGGAGTGAAAGAGACTGTTGGGAGGAAAAAAAAGCTAGTAGTAGGGAATTTTTTGTTTTTTGTTTTTGTTTTTTTTTTTTTCCGATTTTTGTTGTTTTGGCAGATGAAGAGGACAGTGTGAAGCACCAAAAAAAATGAAATGAGGTGGATTTTGGCATTAGGGAAAAAAAAAAAAAAAAAACACCGTCTTAGGTGCTCTCCAGGATCGATAAACTGATGCCACAAAAAAAAAAAAAAAAAAAAAAAGACACAGATAGAAAGCCCCATGTGTGTACTCTATGTACGCTTTATGTGTACTTTTCTCTTCATTTCTGGTCCTGCCGTTAGTAATCCTGCCTGCCCACAGTAAGCATATTGTAGGTTACGAAGTGGTATTACTGGAACGATTTTCACCCCGTTTCTCCATGAAGAAATATACATATTTTCGATTTTTTTTTTAAAAAGTTTCAATACTATCAAGGAGATACGACTGGTTGAGGAGAAGGCCACATTAGTGACATGATAATAAAACACACAACTCAACCACTTTGTCTTAACAGATGGAGTGACCTGGTAATAAAACACACAACTCAACCACTTTGTCTTAACAGATGGAGTGACCTGATAAGAACACACGCAACTCAACCACTTTGCCTTAACAGATGGAGTGACCTGATAATAACACACGCAACTCAACCACTTTGTCTTAACAGATGGAGTGACCTGATAAGAACACACGCAACTCAACCACTTTGTCTTAACAGATGGAGTGACCTGATAATAACACACGCAACTCAACCACTTTGTCTTAACAGATGCAGTGACCTGATAATAACACACGCAACTCAACCACTTTGTCTTAACAGATGGAGTGACCTGATAATACCACACGCAACTCAACCACTTTGTCTTAACAGATGGAGTGACCTGATAATAACACACGCAACTCAACCACTTTGTCTTAACGGATGGGCTGTAGCATATACAAGCAATACGCTACATCCCATCTCTTAAGACATAGCAGTAGTTGGGTTGTGTGCTAGATTATCAGTAACTGATATTAAGGGAAAAAAATACAGAAAGGAACTGAGGAGAGTGTGGACCGCGCCACGGTAAGGTGGATCCTACATCCACCGTTTAATCCAGATTCGCTGTAGAAATGCAGATTAATGCTTGTTGAACTGCTTCTCGAACTACAATTTACTCTTTCCACCAATTTTCTGTGAAATTTGGTTCTGCAGTTAGTGTGTAATGCTGGTCATGGACAGGCTCGGATAAATATGCAGTCTCCTTGGCGGGTGTTCTATCTATCTATCTCTCTCTCTCTCTCTCTCTCTCTCTCTCTCTCTCTATCTATCTATCTATCTATCATATCAATCTATGCATATAGACACACACACGCACACACACAAACACACAAATCCACACACAGACAGACAGACACAGACAGACAGACAGACAGACAGACAGACAGACAGACAGACAGGTTGTGGTTTACTTTCCAACTTTTTCTTCACTCCCTTTTTCTTCTTTTGTATTCACTTTGTATTCATTTAATCATAGACAATTGTTTTGCTTCGACATGGTGACATATTTTTCAACTTTTGTCCCTGCACGGTGTTTTGTCTTGAGACCCAGTGTGTGGGCACACCCTTCTCCAGTCGTGGCTTTGTTACTTCTCGTTTTTTTCTGTTCTGTAACATAATGGGTACCGACGTGAATGTGTACAGAGCTACGATTGGTCTGTTTAGCGGCATATCTGGCCGTCTGCAACAAAAGCTGTTTTTATCTAAACAAGGCAACTACAATTCCCTTTTTATGTCTAGCTTTTGCAAAAGATATGCAGCAAGTGACACTCTCAATTCTCTTATTTATTCTTTTCTCTTAAAGCGTGATGTTTGGACACTACATAGAGATGCCATTATAACGATATGGAGATGAATGCTGCGAATCCTTTCTAGTATGTATGGATATTATTTTCGGCATTGATAGATATTGTTTTCTGCGAAATACCTTTTGTTATGCATGACATAATTAAGCAATGAAAAATTTACAAGCATTTTGATACAGAGTGGAGAAACATGACAATTACACTTCCAGTGTATTGACATTGTTTGATACAGAGTACAGCCCAAGCTATTACACTATTATACAAATGAATCAATACTAATTCTCTCTCCCTCCCCCCTTCCTCCGCCTCACTTTCTCCCCATGCCTCTCCCCCACTCTGTCTGACTGTCTGTCTTTACAGCCTCCCCCCCCCCTTCTTCTTTGTCTGTCTCTCTTCCTGTCTCTGTCTGTCTGCCTGTCTGTCTGTCTCATATCTCTCTGCCTGTCTCATATCAAACAAACACACAGAATGTCCATGCTCACACATGCACTTATGGGCAAACAAAAGTACATAGTTACAGTGATACGGACGGACAGACAGACAGATAGACAGACAAACACACACAAACATACAGAGAGAGAGAGAGAGAGAGAGAGAGAGAGAGAGAGAGAGAGAGAGAGAGAGAGAGAGAGAATATTTTCCCTGTGCCTTCCCCTTTGGTCAGTGATTGTACAAGAGATTAACTACACCTTGCTTTTCAGCCTCGGCGGTAGACCGTCCTTCAGTGAGATCTCCCCACCAAAAATATCCCAGGATAATAATTCATGATTGCGAAATTTCCCGAAGGCTTATTCATGATGTTGTCTGGAAATATTGAAAAAGTTTACCAACGGAGATTGATAGGTCTGTACATGTTAACAAGGTACATACAGACAACTATTCAAAATCTCCAAGCGCCCAGAATGATCTGGGACATTATTGAAACGAGCACAGAGACACACAGACACACAGACAGACAGACAGATAGACATACATACATACAGTCAGACAGACAGACAGACAGACAGACAGACACTCACACACACACACACACACACACACACACACACACACACACACACACACACACACACACACACACACAGAGATACACGGAGAGAAATGTGCGCATACACACACACACATATATACATGCATAAATACGGGCACGCACGCAAACTCACACACATACACGCGCGCACGCGTGCGCGTGCGTACACGCACAAAACACATATACACACAAACGCATGCGCGTACGCGTGCACATACACACATGCAGATACACACCAGTACGCACATAGACACAAATATGCACGTGGACACACACACACACACACACACACACACACACACACACACACACACACACACACACACACACACACGCACACACACACTCACACACACACACACACACATACACATGGATACATTTTAATAGGCGGCGCACACACACACACACACACACACACACACACACACACACACACACACACACACACACACACACACACACACACACGCGCGCGCGCGCGCGCGCGCACACACACACACACACACACACACACACACACACGCACACACACGCACACAGACAGACAGACAGACAGACAGACAGACACACACGCACACACATTAAGGGAAGAACCTACAATGATCTTTACCGTCCATGCTTTTGTTCCGGTGGTTGCCCACACTACCCACCCACCACCCCACCACCCATACCCCAACAACGCACACCCCCCCACTCCCCAGCCCCCCCTCAACCAACCACCCAACACCACCCCACACACCCCCCCCAACCCAACCAACCACACCACAACACCCCCCACAACAAATACGAAACAGTCGGCCCCCACCTTCCGCATCCTTTACCATCGTTCCTTCCCACCCTTCACCGTAACAGGAACCCGAGCACACTATTGCTAGTGAGATAAGTCCGCCTGTCGCGTGAGATCGCTAGTCATGTGCCCCTCCGAATACTTGGACAACGGCGAGAGTGAGGTCTCCCCGACTGTGTTTACCAGACCTTTAGCTGGGGGGAGCTGATCTGTATCAGTGTATCTGAAGGACTGTGTCACCCAGTACTTCTGTGGAACAGAGTGCGCTCGGTCCATAATAAACAACGAAAAAGCACAATACCACATCATGGCGTATTTACTTAGCACCATTACTAATTGCACGTCGCTTACGTTAGTATCGGTGACAGAGAAATCAAGCATTCGTTCTTCTGTCTTTTCTCAGGCTATGCTCCAATTGCTATTGTGTGAAGCCGCCTGTTCGTGGAACTAGATCCAGACTGTGTCGTTTTATTCATTTATCATTCATGTGGTGTGCCTGCCTATTTGTTCACTTGCATTTGTTTGCCTTATTTATCAGATTATTTATGCTTGTTTATTCATTAATCAATATCAGTATATTGTTTCAAGGTTACTCGACTACTACTTACTATTCACTTTCCATTTCATCTGTTATTTACATATCTAGATTTAGGGGTTTATCTGTTTATTTATCTGGGTTATTAGTATTATTAGATATCGATTCTGTCTTAGTATTTCTTTGATTTATAGCCTCACCTGACTTCACGAAAGCTCTTCTAGGACTGCGCCATCATATAGCGGGGACAAGCGAATGTTCCTGTCCCAAGACAACTCAAACCTTGCTCGGTTTATTCTTTTTTTTTTTTTCTTTTTATGGGACCTGGCCCATACGGGTTCGAAAAGTTCGCATGAGACGGTAACACTGACTAGTTCCACGTAATGTGAAGGCCCCAGGTCCGAAAATCTTGCAGCCACGTACTGAACATGTCCACAGTGCGTAAAACATAACCTTGGAAAGACGGCCAGTTTGGCCGTTGGTAGGGATTAACACGACAACGCCAACAGCATGCAACCTGCGTGAAAAACCCCGCAAAAGAATGAACTGTAGAAATAATCGGAGGGACTGATATTTCACCGATCAAATCAACGGTGGGTTAAATCGCCCCTTGATAGTAAATGTCCGCCAGCAGGCATGCTCTTTTGGTTGGGCGCAGCTACTTTGTGTAGGAGACCGACAGTGGTGGTGAACGAGACGGGGGATTGAGAAAGCTCTAAACCGCTTATTCTTGCGAGATCGGCGTCTTTAACCCACGTGGTGTATAGGTGCTTATGCAGTACTCTTACAATATGATTGTTATCCAAACATAGATGCAAGCTGAGTTGATGATGCATGTGTATACTCATTATTATTTAACCTGCCTTTACCCTGTTCTTTGTCTTTTATCCACATTTTTAGTTCGATTTACCCTGTCGTGCCACCTTAGTGTTGCTATGTACCCAGTCTATCTTGAATTGAGTGGGATTTTGGTAGCTTCATTGATTTATTTGCAGTTACCGCGGACCATCATCGTCTTTATTTACTATTACTCTATTGTTTGCCTATTAGTTGTTTGGACCCGTACTCTTTTTAATTATTCATCATTATAATCCTCTATTTGGTTTCCACGTTGTTATGTACCCCCTTAGGTAGATGCCACGACGTTTTTAGTGTGCTGAGGTGATACGACTGGGTAGAAGTCTCCATTTCACCCTCGTTCCAGGATCATCCCAGTCAACGGTGTTCCGACTTGTCTTTGTTTGCTTCGTGTTCTCAATTTTTTTTGCATAAAGAACGTATGACATTCCTGAGATACGTTGCGTGTGTATCCATTCGCATTTTCTTTTTCTTTATCATAATCGCCCGTACCGTGTTTCGTTTCGTTATTTCTTTTCATGTGGCACCCCCCGGCATATGGACGAAGTGATTGTACTGCCGTCTTGAAAACAGTTAGTTGTCTGATTGTCATACTACATTTTCACTCACGGTAAACTTTGTCAAATGACGTCAATGACTTCTAGGTGTATAGCTTCTCTTTCTCCTCTTACATACGGCCCCTACGAGTTCGTAACTCGCCCCCTATACCCTCTCACACGTCGAGGTGTGGCCACGTCAGCTAATCTATCCTTTTCCCATTACAGGGCAACTGTATAATTGTCTTATAAGGGTATACCCTGAACTTATCAAAAGTGTTTTGACACACATCGACAGGATTACCAAAACAAGCAAAACACACAACACACACACACATCACAAATTCACCCCCACAGACCACACAGCACCCACACAACATTTCACACAAAAGAGCAACAACACACCACATCAAACACCTCACACATACCACACACAACGCAACACACCTGACATAAACAACAACGCACACAC
>JADBJO010004446.1:122500-130000 GCA_016801955.1 Conus betulinus | reverse complement strand
GTTGGCCACACAGCGAATGTACAGCACACAGATGACCATCAGGAGGACGATCACCGCCACCCCTACTCCTATGCCGATGAAACATCGAGGAGTTGCTGAAACGCACATAATATTTATTCCGTCCATAGAGTCCTTCCCTGTCATAACCCTTCACCTCTCTCCGTCACCAAAGTCATCGTCGCCACCTGCGCTTCATTTGTTTTCTGTCTCAGTGTCTTTCTTTGCCTGTATCTCTCTCTCCTGAGTATCCCTATCCATGTCTGTCTGTCTGTCTCTCTCTCTCTCTCTCTCTCCCTCTCTCTCCTCCCCCCCCCCCCCCCCCCCCCCCCCCCCCCCCTTTCCCTCTCGCTCTAAGACTTGTTTTGTTCATTGGTTGCTTTGTTTTGTCGAAATGTATTAATGCATTGATTGTTTCATTTTTTAATAAAAATGTATATTGTCTGAATTTGTTTCTTTACATATATATATATATATATATATATATATATATATATATATATATATGCTGTTAAAAATAGGATGGTAAAAGGAAGTTTTAAAATCAACAGATCTGTTTCGAGCGCTGGTTCTCCTCAGGATGGTTTTGGGTCGCCTACTGTCGGTGTTATATGGCCTAATGTCACTGTTTGCACGTGCGGATTGGCTGCACGTGTTGTTCGGTTTTCGGGTTGTTTACAGTTCAGGGTGAGTTTGCTGACAACGATTTCATTGATTGTGCAGTTGTTTACTATTTCTACTTTAGTATTTAGGGTTGCTAAGTATGGTTTGCATAGTATTAACCATTTCACACCCACTAGATGTTCAACAGTATAAAATGGTTAATACTATGCAAACCATATAATATATGGTTATATTCGAGCGCTGGTTCTCCTCAGGATGGTTTTGGGTCGCCCTACTGTCGGTGTTATATGGCCTAATGTCACTGTTTGCACGTGCGGATTGGCTGCACGTGTTGTTCGGTTTTTCGGGTTGTTTACAGTTCAGGGTGAGTTTGCTGACAACGATTTCCATTTGTGCCTGCAGTTGTTTACTATTTATATATATATATATGATAATTGTGTTGCTAACCAACAATAATTTAAAAAAAGTGCTCAACCGGATTAAGCGGCATCTGTTTTATCACTTACATTTTAATCAAAGTTTTAACAGATATATATATATATATATATATATATATATATATATATATATATATATGTGTGTGTGTGTGTGTGTGTGTGTGTGTGTGTGTATATAATATATACATGCAGTATATATATGCAGTACTGACTCCATAACGACTCGGAAATTCAAAAAATCAAGAAGACACTCGAAAGCGCTTATTAAGTATGCCCCTTCACTATTACGATGTTTCTGTTAGGTCGGAGCTTTAAACAAATGGGCTGAAAAAAGGGAAAAAAGAAACAAACACATGAAATGGAGTGATTTATATTCATTTGAGGCTGCGGAACAAAGGCATATGATGACTCACACAAAGAGGGGGGGGGGGGGGGGGGGGGGGGGAGAACTCTACGGTCCACAGGCAGCTGAAAGCCATGAACGGAAAGTTCCAGTTTCAGGTTCATCAAGGAGGCGTCCATGCGTGTGAACTAGTCCATATACGCTACACCACATCCGTCAAGTTTTGAGACCACACTGCGCATGATTTGAAGCTGATGGAGAAATGAATGAACAACTAAGATGAGAGAACTGAAGAAGAGGGTCTCGTGGCTACGACTTAGCAGATGTCTGACCTACGCATTAGCCCAATGCACTTTGAGTGCATACCTAACATTGGTCTCTTTTTTTTTTTGTATGTGTGTGTAGTGAATGTGCACGTGTGGGTATGGATTGTCGGCACGGGCCCATGTGTGCGCACGTGCGCGTGCGCATGTGTGTGTGTGTGTGTGTGTGTGTGTGCGAACAGATAGAAAGCGGGTCTTCTAATTTAACGGTCAAACATACTGGAATTTCGCCATCAACATTCGATCACATGATTTGCCTTCCACGAAACTTCTTATATCTCTGAATTGTGTTCGTCTCCAGTTGAAGGCATGTTTCATCTGATATTGTAGGCATCCTTCAGTCTCGGAAGACTATGGAGTTGTGCTCTAGGTGTCTATTCTGGTACAGCGACGGGTGTGGGCTGGCCAGTCCGACGCGGGGGAACTTGGAGAGACCTTTCTGCACAGTCTGTCTCCAGGCTGACCGTGACCTCTCCAGAGCGCAAAGCCTGGGTAAGTAAATATGGAGCGCAAGCTGTTACCCATGCAGCAGCCCCCCCCCCCTCTCCACATCACTGGAATGGTCCATTGGAAAGGCAAACGCCGATACACATGGTTCCAGTGCCGTCGCAGGAGTTGCCAGAACGTTGCTGTATACAGCCTCGGACTGCCTTGGGGGACTCCGACTCCGGATTTTTCCTCAGGGTTGACTCCCGAAGCCTTTCCTAAGAGTGGGTATAGCCGCAAGGCAGCGGAGGTTTGAGATCAGAGTTTTTCGTTCTCTTAGGTGGGCTGTCTTTCCAGACTAATGAGCCCCATCTGCCCAAGAGGGGGTGTTAGCCCCACACAAAAACCGTTTAACCTCCGGGTGAGTTGGTCTACATTAGTCTGACCTCTACCCTTCGACCTGTCCAGCTTGGGTGGCCCTACCAGGAGCATACAGCTCCCGCTGGCATAGCTCTCTGGGTCACAGAGGTACACAAGCTCCCGCCCCACGACAAGGAGTAGACCGTGTGGAAGATATATTCCTCGCCTAACATACACTATTCTGGTGCCAGACAATACGTACGTGTCGTCGCAGCAGACGGTGTAGTAGCTGTAGTAGTAGTAGCTTCTGGAATAGCAGCAGCCGTCATCGCAGTAAAAGTAGTAGGAGCCGTCGTTGCAAAAGGCGGCACTGGCAACTGTGAGGACACGGGAAGGTTGGAAATATACGAGGAAAGGAAGTAAAGAAACCAGTTCATCATCTTTTGACTGAGCAAATACATGAAAAGGTACATGGCTAAATAAAAGAATAAAAAGAAAACAACAACAACAACAACAACAACATGAACAACACTTTATTCCACGATAACAACACTACTATTGCTACTACTACTGCTGCTACTACTACTACTACTACTACTACTACTACTACTACTACTACTACTATATACCACCACCACCACCACCATCACCACCACCACAGCCACTACTACTACTATTACTATTATTACAACAACAACAACTTTCAAAGTGATCATTTGTATAGTGCTTTTCGATGGGTCAGATCGTTTGACATGATACAATGCAACAAACAAGGACATCGTTCTTCAAATTTTATTCGTTACGTATCCGCTTAAATGTAACATTTATACGCACGTCCCCCCCTCTCCTCTATTACCCCATCATTACACACACACACACACACACACACACACACACACACAGTAATCATTGCAGATCCTTTTCGAAAGACACATCTTACAATTCTTTTTAAATGACTAAATAGAAGAGTGTCCAAGGCTATGTGGGATAGATTTCCGTAGGGCATGAACTTACGACAAAGAACAGTAAATAAGTGGGGTAGTCTTTGCTCCCATAAGGAAACCTAACACAGAGTAACTTTTCTTCAAGACTGGCACATCCTTTTAACTTGAATAAAGTCAGACAAATACAAAGACAAACAATCAATCTAATAGTGGGGGAAAAACAAGCGCAGGCAACAACTAAATTGTCTTCATAGTAATGACTTGGCAAAACTTTGAACTTACGGAGGGGGGGGGGGGGGGGGGGGGGGGGGGGGGGGGGGGGGGGGGGGGGGGGGGCAGCAGGAGGTTGAAGATGTAAAAACTGGGAAAATGAAATTATGAAAATATGAAAACTCTTCACTGGCTGCATAAGGGAACCATCGCAATCCCTTTTAAAAAGGCAGATATATTTGTATTGCTGCTCCGAGGCCTAGAAGATGAGCAGATAGGACGAGAAGACTATGCCAAGACAAAATGGGGGAAGAATCAGACACTTGAACTTGACAAAACAAGACATTGTTTTTCATCACCACTCCATGACCAACTGCACCAGGTGACTAATCAAGCAGAGAAGTAGGGAATGAACCACCTCCATAACGACCCCACGACAATGGACCAATCAACACAACCAACCACCCAACTGCCCCATCTAAACATACAAACAAACACAACACCAACCTGATGTCAGACTCAGGAGAGCCACACAAACGCCAGCAAGCTCCAACAACGTCATGTTTGGCTGGAAGATAATCGTGTGTGTGTGTGTGTGTGTGTGTGTGTGTTTATTTAGCTTGTTTGCCCCTTTTTTCTGTCCTCTCCTGGCTCGTCACTCCGAAACAGCCACTGGTCAAACTCAATGTGGGACAAAGCCTGAGACTTCTGGGCATGTCAGTGTGAGTGAGTCGGTGTGGAAGGGGAACATAGCAGGTATGTAGGGGGGTGGGGTGGGGGCTTAGAGATATAGCGGGGAGTAAGTAGGGGAGCTAAACAATCCGGGCCACTGGCTCATGTCTTTTCTACCTCGTTGTGATCGATGAACCGCGGCGGATTTCGCAAGGTCTGCTGGGTAGGTTCATTCTGTCGGTTGCTGTTGAATACGCTGTTAAGTGGACAGAATGCCCCTATGTGTGTTGATAGTTATACGCTGACATACACTCACGACTTGCGGAGTATGTATGGTCAGGACATTGTAAACGACATCTCAATCAGTCTGCCACTTGGCTATTTGTTCTTCGTCCCGTCTTTGATTGTCTTCACTTTGTTTCGCTTCTTCATCATTATTTTCTTGATTTTCATTTTGCTTGTCTGACTGTTAATTCCCATCTCCCTTTTCACCTCCTAATTGGCTGATTTTGTCTTAGTTTTGTTTTCGTTCAATTCATTTAGATTTGATATGTCCTGATTATTTTGTTTCCAGCAAGACTCACACATGCATATATATATATATAATGCTGAACAATTAAATAAGATGAAAGAAAATAGGAAAATGTATATCATAAATATGAAAACCCTTTCACTAGCTGCATGAGAAAACTATCGCAATCTCTCTCGAAAGCAGATCTATATGTATCGCCTGCTCCGAGACAAAGATTTGAAATTGAGAGGAAAAAAAAATTAAGATGGAAAAAAAAATAGGAAAATGTATATCATAAATATGAAAACCCTTTCACTAGCTGCATGAGAAAACTATCGCAATCTCTCTCGAAGGCAGATCTATATGTATCGCCTGCTCCGAGGCCTTTCGTCCGCTGAATCGGACTCATCAGGGAGACACGGCTGATTGTGTCTGTGCTCTTGGCGTCAGATAGAGACACACCACAGTCCATAATTCTGTGGTGTTCCGACCGCCAAGGGGTTCGAAAAGAATCCAACAGCACCCCCAAAGCAGCCAGCGAAAGGTAGTAGAATTAAACAAAAACAAAAGTGTGGAGAGGAAAAAAAGTGTTGAAAACTAAAAACACTTGCAAACAGTATAAAATGTAAGGGACAATCTTTGAGCCTATGCTTGAGGATCCATTTAAGGATGCAAGGGAGATCAAAAGATATGGAATCGTCTTAAGCAGACATATTACCTACCAGATTAAAGGCAGGTTTTACAGCGGGACGGGCTTCTGGCCACTGCTGTTGAACCGCCAGAGTGTTGCCCCGTGCGGCTTTACTAAACAAGTACATCCAGATTCCATCAACGTTGACACTGCATGAGTTACTCGGATGGCTTGACTAATAACTAGGAAGTACTTCATTTCTGCAAAGAAAACACACCACCATAAAAAATGACATAATCTGCAGCACGTTTTAGTGGTAGCGTATTTCAGTTACATTGTAGCTTATTCTGGAACTGTCTGTCTAATCCAACACTCTTGATGGACATGCAGGAAGCGTTGTGATGTTAAAACAAAACTAAAAACAAAGAGAAAGTGACGGACTGCGGTCCATTTAAACCACATAGTTTGCAAAATAAAGTTTCGCGACTTAAACACTGATTAAACACTTGTCTTCATACAAACACTTATACGATGTCTGTCGTCATATCCTGATCAATACATGAAGTGCGTCTGTGTGTCTGTCTGTCTCCTTGCTCCTGAAAGTACAGTTTTCTCCTCTGTGATAATTGATCAAACGGGGTTCGTAAGGAAAATATATAAGGGGGAAGAACTTACCTTAATAAATATCTTGATTTGTTATTTGAAAATTTAAAGAGGTCATGTTTACTGGTCTGTTTAGACTTGAACAAAGCGTTCGATTGCTCAGCTGGACTTCATGCAAACAGTGCAAAACGCTTTTGTCCCTAATTTTACTGCTAGATTTAGATCCTTTATTTTTTTTTTAAAGCCACAGTGACTGAAAACGGTAGAATAACACCATGGTTTTATGTACAAAGTGGATGTGGACATGGGGATCCGATTTGAGTGTATCTATTTGTCTTGTGTTGAGGTATTGGCTGCCATGATTTGACAAAGATCCACAATGAAGAGTGTAAGCACAGCGGAGGTAGAAAACACAGTTTATGAATAGGTAACCAATACAAAGCTAAAGCAAGACGGGTGACAGCCACTCACTTGAAAAAAGCAGTTAGAATTATTGAAAATTCATAGAACATTTCTGGTTTAAAATATAATGTTTAAAAAAGCCAGTACAGTTTGGTTGGGAGGAAAGAAACATTCACAAAGAAGATCTGTACCCTCGTTTACGTGTTGAGGGGGACACACACACGACTTAACATACTAAACATTTAGTTGACAAATGATCTAAATGCATTAATTCATTTTGAGGAACAAGGATGGGAAATGAAATAACTGTATTATGTGTAGTTGAAGAGGGAGTTGACACCTACTGGCGTGTTGCATTTAAAATCTTTAGTTTTGTCATCATAAATAGAGTTTCTTTTGCTGCTATTGCTAAGTTCTCTAGATTATGTTATAAATGCAACAGAACAAGGAATCCTTCAGTTTGTCTTGAACTAGACCAATGATATAGAAGCAGACCAAGAATGCACAAGACTGTCACAAGGTGATATATGTAATGCACGTAAATATATCTATGCGTTAAAAGCTACAAAGTATGATCAATTGTTTTTGAGCACTCACAAATGGACTTCCACTGTAAAAAGTGCTGAAGACAAAACCTTTAATTCTGTTGAGAATGGATGTCATAACATATTTATATAGACATGAAAGATAGATTCTGGTCTGATTTACTTAAAACATAGGAAGAATTAGGATAGATGATACAGATTGAAAACAGCAAAGAATCATTGTTTTGCGATTCTTGTATTTTGATTGTTTCTGTTCAGGTTCTGGATTGAGATGGATATGTGCGTATCAGATTAATGAATTTCTTTGCCATCTTATTACAAAGCCTATCAAGAGATTGTCGTAAAGTCAAAACAGTATCTGTGATTAAAACACACACACACACACACACACACACACACACACACACACACACACACACACACACACACACACATCAATATCAGCAGCAGCAGCAGCAGCAGCAGCAGCAGC
>JADBJO010004446.1:107500-115000 GCA_016801955.1 Conus betulinus | reverse complement strand
TTGTCAGGCAGCTATGTCAAATAGAAAGGAGCCTGATTTGCAAAGAATGATGCTAAATAACAATTTATCATGCAGCTGTTCCAAATCGAAAAGAGCCTGATTTGCAAAGAATGATGCTAAATAACAATTTGTCAGGCAGCTATGTCAAATAGAAAGGAGCCTGATTTGCAAAGAATGATGCTAAATAACAATTTGTCAGGCAGCTATGTCAAATAGAAAGGAGCCTGATTTGCAAAGAATGATGCTAAATAACAATTTGTCAGGCAGCTATGTCAAATAGAAAGGAGCCTGATTTGCAAAGAATGATGCTAAATAACAATTTATCATGCAGCTGTTCCAAATGGAAAGGAGCTGATTTGCAAAGAATGATGCTAAATAACAATTTATCAGGCAGCTATGTCAAATAGAAAGGAGCCTGATTTGCAAAGAATGATGCTAAATAACAATTTGTCAGGCAGCTATGTCAAATAGAAAGGAGCCTGATTTGCAAAGAATGATGCTAAATAACAATTTGTCAGGCAGCTATGTCAAATAGAAAGGAGCCTGATTTGCAAAGAATGATGCTAAATAACAATTTATCATGCAGCTGTTCCAAATAGAAAGGAGCCTGATTTGCAAAGAATGATGCTAAATAACAATTTGTCAGGCAGCTATGTCAAATAGAAAGGAGCCTGATTTGCAAAGAATGATGCTAAATAACAATTTGTCAGGCAGCTATGTCAAATAGAAAGGAGCCTGATTTGCAAAGAATGATGCTAAATAACAATTTATCATGCAGCTGTTCCAAATAGAAAGGAGCCTGATTTGCAAAGAATGATGCTAAATAACAATTTATCATGCAGCTATGTCAAATAGAAAGGAGCCTGATTTGCAAAGAATGATGCTAAATAACAATTTATCATGCAGCTATATGTCAAATAGAAAGGAGCCTGATTTGCAAAGAATGATGCTAAATAACAATTTGTCAGGCAGCTATGTCAAATAGAAAGGAGCCTGATTTGCAAAGAATGATGCTAAATAACAATTTGTCAGGCAGCTATGTCAAATAGAAAGGAGCCTGATTTGCAAAGAATGATGCTAAATAACAATTTGTCAGGCAGCTATGTCAAATAGAAAGGAGCCTGATTTGCAAAGAATGATGCTAAATAACAATTTGTCAGGCAGCTATGTCAAATAGAAAGGAGCCTGATTTGCAAAGAATGATGCTAAATAACAATTTGTCAGGCAGCTATGTCAAATAGAAAGGAGCCTGATTTGCAAAGAATGATGCTAAATAACAATTTGTCAGGCAGCTATGTCAAATAGAAAGGAGCCTGATTTTGCAAAGAATGATGCTAAATAACAATTTCGCATTTGCGGCCCTCCTGCACCCTCAACTTACCCCCAACATCTGCGGCAACATATGGTTGATTACATAAGGAACTGTGGCGGACGGTACCCAGTCTACCTTGAGTATATTTCTTGGTATTAAAAACAAAAACAAACAAACAACAACGAAAAAAAAAAACAACAAAAAGCACACACCTGTTGAGAGATCACAGCGATCACTCTGACTTTCGCTTGTTTTTGTTTATCTCCAAAAGATTACGGTTTTTAAGACAAAGACAGCATCCAGACGCCATTTGAAACGTCAGTGCTGTTCTCTATTTAGACCGCTTATTCTTCCACCGTGCCATTTCTCCACACCCACAACTCCAGACTCTTGGTTTTATGAAGGACCGTCAGGATAATAGGAGCTAAGGATTTACTTGGTTTTTCATCTTCTTCTTTTTTTTTTTTTCCATTTTCTGCGTACGCAGGCTGATACTCCTGCGGACACTCCTTGTATAGACAGGCAAGGATTAATCCCATCTATTCAACAAAGGGAGTGGAGTTTTGTGTGTGTAGGACCCGTTTTTTTTTTAATAATCCCGCCTTTAAGGCAGCCATAGTCAAACTTCGGGGAAGATTTGCTTGTTTACTCGTTTTTTTTTTAAAATTTATTTTTTTGTTCCAGATTGGAGCAGACATGAAAAGCCTTGGGATCGGCGACGTAAGAAGAACATGGCTTTTGCTGTCAGTGCTGATCTTCGCCTTCCTGGTAGCCATGGCAACAGGCGAGAATAATACCGAGGAGGAAGGAATTCGGAGCCTGTTAGATATTCTAGCCTCTCAGATTTCGCAAATGCTCGCACAGACGAAGACCAACGGTGGGGAAGATTCTTCGAAAGATATCACTCCCATTCTGATAGGAAAATGAAAGGACAGATTTGTTTATTTACTCCTGCTGCTTACATTTTTTTTTCTCATTTGATTGTCATGATTATTTTTGTACGATTTGCATCAGCCTTGGCCAAAATTAACATTGTTGACAAAAGTGGTAATAAACGATAAATAAAAAAATATATATATATATATATACATATATATATATTTTTTGCAATATATTTATCTAAACAGACAGTTTTTCATCACAAAATGTTTATTGTCAATTGAAAACGCAAAGACGAAAACATGTACTCACTCATAGGAAAACAGAAATCAGGGAAGACTGGGGCTTTTTGGATCGAAGAAAAGTTAGAGTGCCCCACCCCCCCCCCCCCCCTCTTAAAATAATTCAAAGCAAATGAACACCTAACTCGATAAATTGAAAAAAACTAAATAAAAAAACAAACAAACAAACAAAAAAAAAACCGAAACAAAACAACAACAACAACAAAAAAAACAAACAACAAACAAACAAATCAACAAAAAAAACCAACCAACCAACCAACCAAACAAAAGAAAAGCCAACTGCGTAGACCTTGACACATAACATGAGCCCCGTTCACCCCGTGTCCTTCATATCATACACAACATCTAGCGGGATCTATGGAAGGGGAGTTCCAACCTTTCAAATCATGAGTAAAGTCCGTCGACAGATACCCCCCCCCCCCCCCCCCCCCGCCCCCGGTCCTCCCTCACTGCCTCCCTCCTCCCACCCCAGGACGAAGACAGAAAGACTATGGTTTTGACCATGTCCCTTCAGTGAAACCCTCAATAGCGAAGACAGAATAAACGTTTGTGCTGACTACGTCCTTTGGTACAACCCTCTGGCGCAATACATGGACAGTACGTCGTTGAGAACATGTCCTTAGGTAGAAATCCCAGGACAAAAGACGGAATGGACGTCGCTCAAACAATGCCCTTCAGCAGAGTTCTCGGGGACGAGAAGAGAAGATCGTAGCTCACACCACATCCTTTGGTGGAACCCTTAGGGACGAGGATAGAAGAACGTAGCCCCCACCACGTGGGACGAGAAGAGAAGAACGTAGCCAACACCACGTCCTTTGGTGGAACCTCAGGGACGAGAAGAGAAGATCGTAGCTCACACCACGTCCATTGGTGGAACCCTCAGGGACGAGGATAGAAGAACGCAGCCCACACCCACGTCCATTGGTGGAACCCTCAGGGACGAGGATAGAAGAACGCAGCCCACACCACGTCCATTGGTGGAACCCTCAGGGACGAGGATAGAAGAACGCAGCCCACACCACGTCCATTGGTGGAACCCTCAGGGACGAGGATAGAAGAACGCAGCCCACTCCACGTCCATTGGTGGAACCCTCAGGGACGAGGATAGAAGAACGCAGCCCACTCCACGTCCATTGGTGGAACCCTCAGGGACGACGAGGATAGAAGAACGCAGCCCACTCCACGTCCATTGGTGGAACCCTCAGGGACGAGGATAGAAGAACGCAGCCCACACCACGCCCATTGGTGGAACCTTCAGGGACGAGAAGAGAAGAACGTAGTCCGCACCACGTCCATGGTGGAACCCTCAGGGACGAGGACAGAAGAAATTTGTCCAAAGCACGTCCTTTGGCAGAACCCGCTGGGTCAAAACTAGACAGAACGTCGACTAGAACGTGCCCTAGGTAGAAACCCCCCAGGGACTAAAAGGGAATGGACGTCATCAGATGATGTCCTTCAGTAGAACTCTCAAGAACAAGGACAGGAACCCGTAGTCCATGGCACGTCGTGTGGTGGACACCAACACAACGGATTACCACGGTGGTGTCTACAACCATTTTAATCTGAGTATCGTAACAGCGAAGTGTCATTACTCGCCCGTTAGTGACCGGTGTTTGCTTTTCCTGGTGTGTGTGTGTGTGTGTGTGTGTGTGTGTGTGTGTGTGTGTGTGTGTTGTGTGGTGTGTGTGTGTGTGTGTGTGTGTGTGTGTGTGTGTGTGTGTGTGTGTGTGTGTGTGTGAAATGAGCACTTCCTGCCATGTTATCCTGACCTGACTCCGAACTCACCTCTGAGGGCGGTTTCAGAATTAGCCAACAGCAGCAAAAGCAAGTGCGATGTTTGATTTCAAGTTTGACGTGAAGATGTGGAGTGACTTTCTACCGCGCCAGTCAGAGCTGTTTACAGAATCGTTGGCGTCATAGTTTAGCATGCAGGGAAAACAATTGAGACTACCACACGCACAAGCCCCCCCCCCCCCCCCCCCCCCCCCTCTCTTTTCCTCCCAAAGAATATTGTGTCTCCTCTTGAACCTTGCGTATTACTCGTTTAAGAGCTGTGTTCTTACTTACCTCGTTTTGTCAGCGTTTTGCCAATAAAACCCAGGATTTGGGTATGTCGGATCCACCGAAGTGACTCAACAGCAGTGCTGTGTCTCCTCCGGTAGGTCGCCTCGCAGCGACTTCAAGTGTTCGCTCGTTGTGGACTGGCATAGATGAGGTCACAACAGAACGAGTGTGGGAGCTGCTACGAATGGGAGAGTCAGAATGAGTATTGTGGGAGCAAAGATTAAATAAATAGGTAAACAATAAATGAATAAACAAATAAATAAGTACATATGGGAGAAAAAGAAGAAGAGGTTTCAGAATTTAATCTTCTGTAGGTAATCGACGTCTAAATCAGCCTGCCTGTTTGGACGAAGATCAGCCAGCTTGGTTTCTTATGGACAAATAGAGACAGACAAACAGCCAGCCAGACAAGCTCATATCAACACCTTTCTTCACAGAGTCAGTCTACGCGCAGCATGATTGTAGCCGTGTTATATATATATTTTTGGTTGATTATTTCGAAGCAGCACAGAACGCGGCACACAAGGTATAAAGTTCTTATACGGATATTCCTTTGGTCTGAGCGAAAATTCCATCAAATGAGAGTTTGACACACTACGTGTGATCAGAACGATTTTGTGTGTGTGTGTGTGTGTGTGTGTGTGTGTGTGTGTGTGTGTGTGTGTGTGTGTGTGTGTGTGTGTGTGTGTGTGTAGAGAGAGAGAGAGAGAGAGAGAGAGAGAGAGAGAGAGAGAGAGAGAGAGAGAGAGAGAGAGAGAGCACTCTCCAATAATGGCTCAGTGCAAAGGATGATTAACGGACGATTAATGTAAAACACCTCAACACCTTTGCGTGTCCAAAGCCTGACGCGTGTCTTCCTCTCATCAATTCTCGGAGGATTTGGAATCAGAATGGCGGGTGATTTGTAGGGGAATGATTTACTTCTTAGCTGTTAGCTGTGCTTTTTTCTTTCGTTACTAAGAAACTAATTGATCTGTTCTTGGACAGGAGGCATTCAACAATTGATGGCGTTGACGTTGGCATTTTTTTTTTCTCACATAACTGCACGCCAAACTACGCCAGAGGAATCCACTGTCACCCAGCTCATTCTGACCGCTGCCTACACGGATCAGCTGTAATACATCCAGCACTCGCAGTCCGCAGGAAACAAGCAGTATCAATACGCCAGGAGGCAACCCACCAGAAGACACTCCGCACTGCTACCGAATCGCGCTTTAACGTGTGATTAGTGGTGACCGATCTGATTTACACACGCAGGACAACTCCTATGAAATGCCCAAGTGACGATGATAGCTACTCAGTCTCAGAAGCAGTGATAGGAATAAGAAGAGTCTATCGCCAGAGTTCGACGCCACGTCCACCCAACGACGGACCTCGTGAAGTTGCCAGCACCAACTGTGATATGACCTCATCATGGACATGCGAGTGCAGGGAATGTTTATCCTTGGAAAAGACCTTTAATACAGATGGAGAAAACGCACCTGGATTTATCTCAACTGCTCATCGGTAGATACGTTTTAAATGACCCAAAACATGTTCTCCACTTCAAATTTTATAAAGATAAATTCTCTTTCTCATAGCAGCAGAATGGGCTCATCAATAGGGACTCAGACTGTAAATGCATATTTTGTTTCAAAATTTCGTGCCCATTGATTTTTAATGATATATGTGTACCAATTTTAATTTGTCTGGAGTTCACACTATGCTCCTTCCCATAAGTGGGTATTTTGCCATACTTTCGGCAGATGTCTGAAAGTTTCAGTTTTCAGAAACAACCACCACATTAATCGTTAATTTGCACCTCATACAACATGGGTACACACGCCGTTAATGCTTGCGCATTTAAAGATACAACGTTAAAAAAACACTCTGTGGAACGTTTTAGTATATTTTTCCAAAAACAGATTACCGATCTTTTTCATTACGACATCTATGCGCTCGCTTCCACTATGTCAGTGTTAGCAGGATCAGTACACATATTTACAGTGATGATTTTTCAGATGGAGTCAGAATGTAATCCCTTTAGTCAGCTTTATAAAAGATCTAACTTTGACCATATTCTGCATTTTGTTTACATTCCACCAGTTTCTTAATTTCTGTGCTGCCCAGACCAAAAGGAACAGGTATAACACACATTGTTTATGCCAAGGAAAACTACTAGTGGGTCTGGTGTGTATCAGTTCAGAAATATACAATATTGGTACCGTTTATCTAACCAAAATCATCTTCATAGTAGTTTACGCTAATCTAGTTTCCTATTCATACTTCCTGTCTTTACTGAGAGTGGCACACCCAACCGAAACAGGCAATATGCCTGAGTTTGACTCACCAGTGATGAATGCATGTGGCAGTAGAATCAAAGCGCAAGGTTGGAAGGGAAGGAGATAGGCGTTGAGATACAATTCTTACAGCAACACCAAACGAAAAAAACACACAAAGAATCGTAAGCACTCAGCACCAGAAGTAACCGACGACTTGGCGGGTATCCAGTTAAATGTCGATCACTTGTTCTTCAAACAGCCATAGGCGCTGCCACCTCACCGTTCCCTTGTTGCACCCCCCCCCCCCCCCCCCCATTTCCTTTCAGTGCCACTGCCAGTCCCTCCTTTCTTTGAACACTCCAATATGCCCCACAGTATTTACCGCTGCTGTCTCTCTGTCATATACACAATTAGCACGTGAGCCTCTCAAGGCGGCGAAAAGCCCATCCTAGAGATCTAGTTCTGTTTAACAGTGAGCTCTGTTTCTTTAACCACCCGACCAGTCCCTGCAGTGTGACACCCATCTTCACCTCTGCCTGGTACAATTGAGATTGTATGGTCTGATCTGAGAGAAAAAGAAATTTGACATTTATTGCAGTGTTTTGCATTTAATATAATTTAACATGTCTTTTATCGGCGTATAAAGCAATACTTGTGTGTGTGATATGATTTATAAGAAAAA
>JADBJO010004446.1:95000-97500 GCA_016801955.1 Conus betulinus | reverse complement strand
CTGATCCGGTCAGGATCCGGTCCGGTCGTTCAACCTGATCTGCATCAAACTTTCAAACATTCTTCTTCTTACAGACAGACAGACAGACAGACAGACAGACAGACAGACAGACTGACAGACAGAGAGACAGACTGACAAAACAACAAGACGCCAACACAGGTAATGAGGAGACTATTCTCTACTTACAGCGAGTCTTATCCTCAACGTTTTAAAGTCTTGGCTGCCGCTGAGTGCGACTCCTAAGACTCTGTCCCGTTCCCTCAGCCGGCCACACTCTCTGTCGATGCAACTTTCTTCCTCCGACGACGCACGGACCTTAAGGATTCCCGGTGTCGGTTAGAGATTTGTTCCATTCCTGATCTTTTCGAAGTAGGGTGGAGGGAGGTGGAGTTGGAAGAGGTTGGGGGGTGGGGGTGGGATTCGTCTGCTTGTATGTTCTTTTCAAGTCCAATGTCAAACTCGATTCACACTCGCCCTGTGAGCATGTATGTGTTCATGCATGCGTATGTGCGTGCATGCATTCAAGTGCGTGCGTGCGTGCGTGCGTGTATGTGTGTGTGTGTGTGTGTGTGTGTGTGTGTGTGTGTGTGTGTGTGTGCGCGCGCGTATGTTTGTCAGTCTCGGGAGAAAGCAAACCTCTACCAATCTCAAACAATCTTGTGTGCATTTATTTCGCCTGTCCCCCCCCCCCCCCCCCCCCCCCCCCCCCCCCGCCCCATGAACATTCATACAATATTTCATGAGCACCATGTGAAAATGGTGAACAATGCTCTTTCTCAGAGCTGTGAGGAAAGGGAAACAGTCCTCTGATCTAGCCTTTCATTCTGATCTGCTCCCATCGAGATTCATGCACTATTTCATGAGCACTAAGTGAAAATGAGAAACAATGTTGCACCAGAACTTTTCAGGATTCTTCCCTGGGCTATATTCCTTTTTTTTGGGTATTAAGTGTTGCAAAAATCGGTTCTGCAGGATGTCGTGCAATCATGCTGACAAAAGACAGACAAAACAACAGACGCAGATTAATTTACCAAGGGGAAAAAAAAAACCATCTTGGGTAGGGATTCTCAGTGTTTTCAAGTTCATTGCTGCTACTGAAGAACATTCGGGACGTTGTCTGACTTACTCGTGGCGATGCAGTAGTTGTGCGACTCTTCTTTTCTCCGCCATCGCAAGAACTCTGAGGATTCCACTAACGTATGTTACCATTTCCGATCTATCAGAGATGGGGTGGGGGTGGAGGGGTTGCTGTGTGGGGTGGGAGTTCTTCTGGCTTTGTGTTGTCTTCTGATGTCAAACCTCAGTTGGGCAAAAGCGCTCTTCCAGCTCTGTTGAATCCGTCCTCTGATCTCTTCAACTGTCTCACGTTCTGGCTCTCTTTCTTTCAGACCCCTACCCCCCAACCTTTCGCTGCTTAATCACCCTCACTTTCCCTCTCCCATCCCCTCTCCCTCCCAAGTTACTATCCCCTTTAACATATCTTCCATCATTTTTCTGCACGCTCTCTCTCTCTCTCTCTCTCTCTCTCTCTCTCTCTCTCTCTCTCTCTCTCCAAGGTCAGATATTCCTCAATGCATCAAACTGGCCTATTTTTTTTCCTTTGAGGTTCTTGCAATATTCCTTGAGAACTTTGCGAAAATGAAGAGAAAGTGAGAAAGGTCTTTTCTCTCAATTGTAAAGAAACGGGCTAGGGAAGGGGTGTGTGTGTGTGTGTGTGTGTGGGGGGGGGGGGGGGGGGGGGGGGGGGGGGGGGGGGGGGGGGTGGGGGGGGGGGGTATTAGATCCGGCCTTTCATCCAGTCCTCGCTGAGCTTTAAAGGCGTCTCCCCTCAGGGTCTGGCAACATCTTGTGTTATAGGTTTGATCAATATCGGGTTTCGTTTTGCAGTCTTACCAACAGAGGACAGACAGACAGACAGACAGACAGACCGATAGATACGGACAGAGATAAGAAGGAAAAAAAAGTCCTTAACAAGTCGGATTCTCAATGTGTTTAGTTCTTTGGTCGCCACGGAACGACTCAGAGGTCTCTGCCAGAATCCCTGGTGAAGACACACTCCTCATCAGCACATCTCTCTTCCTCCTCCGCCGACGCAAAACTCTAAGGATCCCTGGTGTCAGTAACAGATGTGACCATTTGCTGTCTTTGGTAGGTGGGTTGGGATTGGACTTTTGGGAATGGGGGGTGGGGGTGGGGGTGGGGTGGGGGTGGGGTGGGGATTGTTATACTTGTGTGTTTTTGTTTTTTTGTTTCCAAGTCTGATATCAAAACTCAGCTGGGCGAACGATCTTCACCACCTCTGTTCAACCAGTCCTGTGATCTCTTCAGCTATCGTATGTTCTGACTTTCTTTTTTTTTCTTCTGATCGTCCACCCCCCCCCCCCTCCTTCCCATTCTGCAACTCCCATCTCAACTTTCCCTCTCTCTCTCCGCATGCTCCCACCCCCTTGACATATCTTTCCTCATTTTTCCTACACTCTCTTTGTCTGTCTGTCTCCTC
>JADBJO010004446.1:77500-80000 GCA_016801955.1 Conus betulinus | reverse complement strand
TTAATCCCGTCCATGGATACCACCTACCGTTAGCAGGACTCTCCAGGGCATTGGAAGCACAGCACGACGCTTGCCAAAATGGAGACGTGTGTATGAACGTGTCTTTTCCTTCGTTTCACTGGCTTTCAGCAGACAGGGAGAGACAGCCAGAGAGATCTGGAAACGTATGAATGGGCGTGCTGTTTGTTTGTCTGATTGGATTTCCGGATTTCCGAGAGAGAGAAGAGAGAGAGAGAGAGAGAGAGAGAGAGAGAGAGAGGAGAGAGAGAGAGAGAGAGAGAGAGACACGTATGTATGAGCATGCTTGTTTGATTGGTTTGAGAGAGAGAGAGAGAGAGAGAGAGAGAGAGAGAGAGAGAGAGAGAGAGAGAGAGAGAGAGAGAGAGAGAGAGTTTGTATGTAGAGCATGAGAGCTTGTTGATTGGTTTGATTGGTTTGAGAGAGAGAGAGAGAGAGAGAGAGAGAGAGAGAGAGAGAGAGAGAGAGAGACAGACAGACAGACAGACAGACGGACAGACAGAGAGAAGGAGAGACAAAGCGAGAGAGCATTGTGAACAATGCACACTTTTTGATGTCTCAATCAGAACGGCAATTCTCTTTGAACTTCCATAGAGAGCCAGATTGCAATGTTCTTTACGAGAGAAACTGGTCCTTCGCCTCGATCAGAACTGCACTCTTGATGATTAGCTTCATTTTGATCGGTTCCATCAGTTTACACGAATGTCAGTTAGTATGGCTAACTGCCAGGACCTGATTGTACGTCAGATCTTGACTAGCATTCATCAGAATGGAAGTAGTCTGATATGATAATGCAGCGAGACACACGAGAGGAGTTGAGCCACAGAATACCAAGATGTTTTCTCCAGTGAGTTTCAGCCAATAGTAGTATTTATGATGGCAATGAGCGATCGAAGGGATTGTTCAAGTTAGGCAGTGGCCTTGATCAGCTAAATCTGCCACTGTCATTACTGGGATGGGAAGACTATGAAAGACTACTAGTGTCAAAAGCTAAAAAACGACCCTTTTCTTTCACAAGAGAGTTTTTTTTCTTCCACATGATAGTTATAGGTGAAAATGATGATGATCACTGGTGTCGTTGTTTTATATTACTAGTTTGTTTTCTTTCTGGTCTGATATACAAGTTATACGTAATGGCCATGAAAAGAAATTTAATTACACAGGAAGACAGATAATTATGACCTATTCATACAGATCATCATGACCCCTAGTATTACTTATTCTGTCGTATTGATTGTATGACTTTTCCAGACTGCTTTACAAGTGCTCAGGGATACACGGGTTATATTTTTTCATGTTTCTAATGATGTGATGTCTAAGCAGCGTCAAAGATGTATTTTTTCACGTCTATTGTTTCAGTTTCAAAATAGCTGTTTCCAGGTCATAATTACTGTCTAACCATATGATACTTACTGTTTTGACATATTCACTAATTTGGTAACCATTACGTTTTTGTCGTGAGAACAGTCATAACAGCTATTTTTGACTGTAACTAGTTTTTGACACTAAAAACTGCACACCATCACTATTCTTAGTGATTACATTTGACTTGAGAAGATTGCGATTACGTTTCTGATATAAAAAATCATCATTACTGTTTTATTGTATAATATATTACTGATTAATACGGATGAAGAGTCTGATCACAATTTCTGTTGTCATTACTTTTTTTTTACGTGAAGACGTCATTATCACCCATTAAAAATGACAATTACTTTTTCAACCTTAGAACAGTCATTTTCATCATTTTAATACTATTCGTCTTTTTTCAACGTCAAAACCGACATGATCATCATTTTCAAAAATGAGCGTTGCTGTTTTGATGTGAAAACAGTTTAAGATGACCATTTTGTTATGGTAGTTGCTCTTTTGATGTGAAAATCGCTAGATCACAACTTTGTTTTTAAACAATGACAGTTTTTAACGTACAAATAGTCATCATTGCCCATTTGTAATACCAGTTCTGATCGTTAAAGCGACAATTAGGGATTTTTGAGAAGCTCCCATACTTATATGACCATCATGGGATCCAGAAATATCAACAAGGAGAGAGACGAAGTGGGAATTTGGGGGCGGTAGTGAGGTGGGGGGGGGGGGGGGGGGGTATACGGATGGGGTAATGCAGGTTGAAACCAGAAGAGAAGGAATCAACAGAGAGCAGGTGACTTGCATCAGGTCAGGGTTGTTAGACATCAAACTGTTCTCTGAGCTGACGTGTCGTCCAGTCTCTGCTCTGCTATGCCAGCGACCTGTTCCACACAAAAGGACATGTTTGTGGCACTGGAGGTCACGTCCCTGAGTTGTTTATTCCAAGACTGCCCCAGTTCGTCAGGATGTTGGAGTGAACCCTGCTCAGCACCATAGAGAACCCAGACAAGCACACAAAAAGAAACAAACAAAAACAACAACAACAAGAGCAACAACAACAACATCAACAACACACACACACACACACACACACACACACACACACACACACACA
>JADBJO010004446.1:65000-72500 GCA_016801955.1 Conus betulinus | reverse complement strand
GCTGCGACAAGACGTGCCACGACCAGATTTTGTGTTTGTTTGTTTGTTTATTTGTTCGACGCTGGATTAGTTTTCACTTCCTTTCTGTTTTACCCTTACCACAATGTCTTTTTCTTCCTAAGAAAAGGCTGACGCGATGGCAGTTTTTTTTTCATTCATTTACTTTTTTTGTTCGATGTTCGATAAATTCTCGCTTCCTTTCTATTTATCCTTGTGCACAAAGCCTCTTTTTTAAGCCAAGAAAGGACAGCGCTTTTTTTTGTTTTGTATTTTATTTGTTCGTTTTTTGGCTTGTTTTTCGTTTGCACAGACAACCCTGCTTTTCGTTTGAAAAAAAAAAATCCTATTGCCAGTTGAATCCTTCCTCTCTCTGCTTTTTTTGTTGTGTTTCTCCAGCAACAACTCGAGTGTTGGCTTGCAGCAAGTTTGTGAGCTTTTCATCCTTTTCTTTTTGTTTTGTCTCTCGTTGATTGATTTTTGTTTTGTGTCTAGAGTATTGGCGGATAGAAAGAAAAAATAAAGAAACCGTTCTACGGCTCAGAACTTACACAAATAAATAAAAACAAACCAAAAAGAAAACAAAACAAAGAAAAAAAAAAAAACAAACAAACAAATGAAAACAACAACAACAAAAAAAAAAACGAAATTGTCTGGTATACCGTTATGCTGATGTGGAAGATGAACTTCTCAACTAATTCACGCATGTGAGGTCTTTGTGTTTCCCAGTAATTTAGTTTGTAGTAAAGACAGGGGCGGACTGAGAGAGGAGGGAGTGTCAACAGGGAACAGGGTGAGAGGGGTGAGGGGTGGTAGTGGTGGCAACAGACGGTGATTTCGTTCTTTCACTCAAGAAGTTTAGGGTGAACAATAGAAAAGACAACATGCGAGTGTGGAATCAGTTCCGAAAAAGCCAAGCCTTGAATGATGTGTTAAAATTCCGACCAGTGGGGGTAAACACTGATATTAGGAAAGACACATTATGACACGATATGAACCTTGAATTATTCGTGTTTTGTTTTCGGTGATATTAGGAAAGACATTATGACACGATATAAACCTTGAATTATTCATGTTTTTTTTTCGATGAAAAAAGACGCCCCAAAGACATTTTCTGAGAATCATGTCTTTTAAAACACACACACACACACACACACACACACACACACACACACACACACAGAGAGAGAGAGAGAGAGAGAGAGAGAGAGAGAGGATAGCCAAATCTTCAAGCTGATATGCCCTAGCAGGGAAACTGTGGGAACAGACTAACAGCACCTATTTATTTACATAAACAATACATTTACAATAATGCATTCGCTTCATCCATCTATATTTTTTTTTACCCGTATTTTAAATAAGTATCATGAAATGGAAAACCTCCAACGTCAACCCAAGAGTCTTCCTCAACTCAAACAGAAATACACGCGAAACAGAATGCAAAATAACGCTTCCTTTATTGTGTGTTTATGTACAATACAATATAGACGAGTGTGAAGTTCAATAAATAAGACGTATTCGTTAATTGTCTGTCACTTGTTACGTCAGAAGACATATTCGTTGACTGTCTGTAATTTGTGACGTCAGACGATATATATTCGTTGATCGTCTGTAATCTGTGACAACAGAAGACATGTTAGTTGGTTATCTGTAATTTGAGGCGCTTGAAGAAGACCTATTTGTTGGCTATCTGTAATTTGTGATGCCCGAGTGGTCTATGAGTGAAGGATGGTTTTCAGAAGAGTTTCGACTTCAGAATACGTCCTTTATTTATGTGCTTCAAGAGCCGGTGTTTCTAACCGTTGCTCGTACTCGGCGACAATCGTGATAGTTTACATTACTGGCAAACTAACAAACGTAACCAAAGTGTAAAGCGTGAATACCTCAATCAGTCTTTAACGAAACATTCCATCTGCTGTGCATGGATTGTTCTCATTCCTGATGGTGGCAGATTCTTCATGTCCAGAAAACAGGAAAGAAAATCGTTCGTGTGGTCGTGGACACGCCGTCTGATGGAAGGCATGCATTCTTGACTAATTTCTTCACATGTTCATCCCACCATTATTGTGCTCAGATCCTTTCTCTGCATGGTCTTTCGCTATCTACACTGTGCTTACACAAAATCTAATTATACAGTTGATTGTTAATACGTGTGCATGTTTGTTTAAGTTCGTTTATTTTGACAACAGCTGCCTTTCTTTTGTAGCACGTATCCCCTTTTTTGTGTTAATTTTGTGTCTGTTCATTGTTTGCTTCATGTTTTGCCTGCACTTATGATGATGATGATGATGATGATGATGATTTGTGGGTCTTGCTGTTAGTGTTGGTGGTGACGATGTTGTTTTTGTTGTTGGTGGTGATAAACTATGACTATCATCGGTATCATCATCATCATCATCATCATCATCTTATTATTATTATTATTATTATTATTATTATCATTGTTATTGCTATCGTTATCATTATCATTATTATTACTACAAACGTAATTATTATCATTTTTATCAAATCAATGTCACATTAATAGTTTTTCTCTAAGATGTGGTTCCACAGTGAACAGGTCGGTGTCACCTCTGAAACGAAACAAGAGTTCTGGTATTTAAAAGTCCATGACTCGCATGCATGGTTCAAATTCGTAACTGCTTCAAACGTTCATAGAGAGAAAAACCTGACAGAAGGCACTCTAATTCTCCGTTCCCCCCGTTGTTCTGTCCCTTCCCGTCCGAAGACAAGGAAACAAAAACAACAACGAAGAAAAACAAAGGTCGTTATCAGATTTTTGCTAGTGTAGAGTGTGCTAGTATCTCAGTAACTGATGCATTTCAGAGCTGACACCAACCTGGCCCATTTTATAGATTTTTTCTTCCCGCCAAACGCTGAAACAATGTCATGTTGCGGACTGGTCTTAAACTGTCCTTTCCTTTGCACAATCATGGGAAGCGATGTAATATACCAACATTTATTTCACATCGTCATACCAGTAAGCTCCATAACCCTGTCTAGTCAGTCTGTTGTACATGACAAAACGCTGAGAGGCCACTCTCATTACACTTTTCATCTTTCTCGTGAACAGCAAATTGACAAAGAAACAAACAAGAAAAAGAAATAAAGCCCTTCGTCATAAAAACATATTTGTGTGAGCACAGAATGGGTCTGACGCGCACAGGGTCTGCGTCCTCCTATCAAATTGTGTTTTCGTTAATGTCGGCGCATTTCTCAACCGAACTGGTAAATATGATAAACATACGGAGATTATTCCGTCAGTACTTTAAACACACATAAAAATGACCCTGGCACTATAAGCTCTGAATGTACTTGCATGTCTGCTTTTAAAACAGAGGTTAGTGCAGTGCTTTGGCATATAATTCCCACAGAGCATGTCCCTTTGATGCCTTTGCCTCTGTAGAATTTTTTCTTTTTGATTATTTTTTTCTCATAAACTGAAATGTATTCTATGGTCGCGTGCAAGAGGCGTTGTTTTGCTCTTGTGACACTCGGGAGGAACTTCCAATCTTTACGTTGGGGGTTTGGCATCTCCGTTTCAACTCTTCTTTTGTTGTGAATCTTGCACGAATATCCGTTTCGCTCCCCCCCCCCCCCCCCCCCTCTTGTGTTGTAATTGGGCCAAAAGTCTCAGCCAGGAAAAGCGTGCATTCTGCGCATTATTCTTTTAGTTCGTGTGTTCCTTGTCTTGGTTTTCTTGTGGGCGAGCCAAGGTCGGTGAGCGGGTTTTAAACGATCAGATTTCGTGCTTGTCAAGTGAGTATGCACGTGGAGGTCGCAAGGGGGTTGACCCGAAAAGGTCGAGGTCGTGCGTCTTCTGACCAGGTGAACAGTAAATAGTTTCCTCTTTTTCTCTTTTTCTTTGTCCTCACCCGGCTTATGTCAGCTAGTTAGAAAGGTTCCCCTATTTCTCCGGGTTCCCCCAACCCTCCACAGGGAAAGGAGGGTTCCGTTTGTCTGAATCTTTGGCTTCCAGTGCCCTTCGAGCCTGTGGTCCACGTTCGGCCCGAGGGGGTTGTGAGAATTGCGTTCAAGATTTGTTACAAAGTCTCCTTCATTACAAGCTCGTGAAGCGGGGAGTGCTGGATAGTGATTTGAGAGTGTCTTTTACTGGATTGTTGTTTATGTTTTTGTGAAAGGTAGGACCATGGCTAGTGAGTTGTTTTTAGCCTGTCAGTTTGTTTGTTTGTTTGTTGTATCTATTGATGTTGCGGTGCTTGTTTCAGGTCGACAGGCACGGGTTCCCTTTGTTCTTATTGAAGTGTCTTTTAGTTCATGTGTGGCTTGTCACAGATGGTTAATCAAAGTTCCAGCTTTTCTTTTGTCTAGATAGTGGCTTACTTATATTCAGTGTAACCCCCCCCCCCGGACCCCTGGTTTTGGGGGAGTAAGGAGTGAGGCTGGGCGCTGGGTGATATTCTTTTCTTCCTTGTTGAAGACATGAACAGCCTTCGCTTTGCATGTGTTCTAATATAATCCTCTGCGTGGTTTAGGAAAATCGTGCATGCACAAACACTCGTTTCGGAGAGCAGATTCTTGTTGTATATCTCCCGTCACCTTTCTTTTGTAACAGCTACCTGGTCGGTGGCCAGATGATACCATTACTTTCTACAAACACCCTCCTTCCCTCCCCTCTCCAGCAATGTGGTGTTGAAGGTGTTTGGCTGTGTACGTGGCTAAACCTGCTCTGTGCGTCTTCTTATAACACTAGCGCTCCGGCCTAATCCCCTCACCAGTCTTTCGCCCTGCATTATCGGTTACTTTACAGCTTCCTCGTGTGTCCCAGATTCTGAGCATGCCTCCTCCCTGTTGGCCCCGTAGGGTTCATGGCCCCATGATGCTGATCCCTCCAACAGTGTTCCTAACTCTGTCCCTGGAGATCCGAAGTACTGGCTTTCTTTCTTCGACCCACATCTGATCTTCCATGAATCGATCGACCCCTTCAACCCTGACCCCCTTTCCTCCTCTCCTCCTTCTGACAGTACCGTGAGAGGGAGAGAAATGGGAAATTCTGTATTCGTCCTCCCTAGAGAGCCGTGGAGCGTCCCTCTTAGCGAGAGATCTCCGATTAAGGTTCTTCTCTATTGGTGGGAGTGACCCTCAGGGAGACAATCAAAGACTTACGTTAGGCTGCGCGAATACTCTACATTGTTTGTCTCTGCAGAAGCGCGTTTCTGTCTGCGTTTCTGATATGCCACATTGTTTTCCCCCAGATCTGTATGTCCCTCTTCCTCTCTCTCAGTTGCCTCAGTCCATCTCCTCTCTCCTCTCTGTCAACCGCCACCATTTCCGTTTCCTTCAACTTTTCAAGTCTTCAGTGGGATTTTTTTTTTTTAAGCAATGAGGTTATTGTTTGTGTTGACGTAAGGTATGTCCAGCAAGGGGAGTAATGGGAAACAGGTCTTGTTGACCACATCCCTTTTGACCGTTTGTATGTGTGAGGATGAGCAAAGTCTTGTTTATGATTTTTATGTGGCCTGTTCTCCCAAAACGATGAGGAGGGCATGATCCCCATTTGACATTATTGCTGCGGCGCTAACCTGGCTGAGAAGCATGAGATCTTTGGAGGGGTCGCGTGACATCCAGCCGACTCAGTCCTACCCAAAGTCGTTGAATGTGCCATGGGCTCGAAACGGGGGCACTGACATCATGTAGTCAAGTTCCGTCGACCGTAACGGATCTGCCTCTACGAATGCTGTCCACATTTCCTTCCAAGGCTGCAGGTGTCTGTATACCTCGGGCCTGTAAAGTAAGACCCTGCCAGTTCTCCACGTGCATTTCACAGCATCATCTTCCTCCTCCTCGTTGATCATGAGTGACAACATTGCTGTCACCCTGTGTGACCTGCTCAGCGCAGCTCAGTTTGGATTGCCTCTTCTGTACAGGCAAGTTTACGAGGACTGTTGCTGGATGAACGTGGCGGCATCCTTCGGAGGTGCTAGCTGGATGTCCGTTCATCCTGGCTTGGCGATTAAGCAGTCAGTAGGAAGATCATTAGCAGGAGCTGTGTGCTGCGTGGAATGGACCAACGGCGCTGGTTTTACGCAAAAGCAGTGCAGCGTCTGCCCTGGTGAGTTGCTTGATGACGACCCGAAATTACTTTTGTGTGGACTCCAGGTGCGGGGTGCATCATGATGAGTGATACGGCTTTAACGAGAGGCATTGGAGATGAGATAGAAAAATGGGAGAAGATGTACTCCACTGTTACCTTTTTTAACGCGCAACGTCTGAGGGGATTTTGTGTACAAATGAATGGACCTTGCATATCCAGAAAAATGTTTCAGTTTTTGTGCGTGTGGTGAGAGAGAGAGGGAGGAGAGAGAGAGAGGGGAGAGAGAGAGAGAGAGAGAGAGAGAGAGAGAGAGAGAGAGAGAGAGAGAGAGAGAGAGAGAGAGACGGACAGACAAACACACACACAGACAGACGATAAACATTCTGACAAACAGAAACAGACAGACAGATAGCCAGCCAAACAGACAGGGGCAGTCGGAGACTCATAGACAGACAATCGTAAAAAGACAAACACACCGAAAGATAATTCCCTGACCATAATGCATCATCCACCATCACAACAACCCCACTAAAGGTCAGAAATCACCACAGTATATAAAGACATCGTTTATTTCCAGCAAAGCCCTCGCCCCCTGGCCCCAGATAAAGCAATAACAGACTGGCCCAGAAACGCCGGAGAGAGAGAGAGAGAGAGAGAGAGAGAGAGAGAGAGAGAGAGAGAGAGAGAGAACCAAATTATGTGTTGGCCAAAGGGCTCCACAAGAAAGACCCCCTTTCCCCTCTCCCCACTTTCACCTTCATAGTCCCCATGACAGGCGAAAAAATGTATCCACATCATCCTACATAGACACACTTTGTTCTTTAACGGCGGACACAGTCACCTAACCAACCACTTAAATGTCAAAACTGAAGGAATTTGTTCAACAAGACGAAGTCCCGACACAAACCAAACTCTGAGCTGTTACAAAGAGAAGACCAATTTCTGTATTCCAAGTTGGAAGGATTTGTTCAAAGACGGACCGAATCCACACACGGACCAAATCTGAATCCAGCCAACAGGCAAACAAATTCTATGCTCTAAGCGGAAGGATGCGTTCAACAACACTCATAATCCCCCGGACAGACCAAATTTTATCATCCCCACAAAACAGACCACTTTCTGTATTTCTTGTCGAAAGAATTCCTTTAACCACAGAAGTAAGCTCCCTTGAACAAGCCAAGTTCTGTATTCCCAAGTTGAACGGGTTTGCTCAACGACAAAGACAAGCTTAACACAGGCCCCGTTTTCTATTCTGATGTTTACACTGAAAGTGGGTGTCCGACAACAGACAGACGGAATTAATACAAACTAAAACACAAGCTACAGTCTCCGAGGAGTGCCAAATACGTGTCTGCTCGATAACCGTCCGATTTTCAACTCTCAGAGGCTAGTTTCTACTTCAGATCTCTCGCATGCTAGTTCATAACCGTCAGAATCCTAATTATACG
>JADBJO010004446.1:50000-57500 GCA_016801955.1 Conus betulinus | reverse complement strand
CACACACACACACACCCAACACACACACACACACACACACACACACACACACACACACACACACACACACACAGACAGAGACAGAGTGAGAGAGAGAGTGGAGCACGCTTGCATGCTCGCCCTTGCACACATACCTACTCACACACACACACACACACACACACACACACACACACACACACACACTTGCACGCTCGCCACACACACACACACACACACACACACACACACACACACACGCACACACACACACACACACGGATAAATTCAGTTCGGACAAATTAGCTGAAGGTCACCTCGTAACTCAAAGAGGAAAACAAAAGACGATTTAGCAAGCATCACTCGCTCACGCACTGCCCCTAAATCTTTTAGCGTTGGCCGACGAGAAGCGTCAGAACCGGAAAGACGAAATAAATCCTGGGTCTTAATCAGATATCCCTCCTAAGAAGCCCTGGAACATAGTAGGTAATCCCTTGGAGCAAATCTACTCGGCCTGAGGAGGGTGTAAATCATATATACCCAGTCTCCTGCACAGCGACAATGAAATGAGTGACGGCAGAGAGCACGCTGAAATAACGCTGTTATCCACCACTCCTGATGGCCAGAAGATTACAAAAATAGCGTGCACCGGATCAGATTATTTCAGTTGTACGGAGCTGACGACATGAGAATAAGAACACACACAGAGAGAGAGAGAGAGAGAGAGAGAGAGAGAGAGAGAGAGAGAGAGAGAGAGAGAGAGATGAGAGAGAGAGAGTACTCATGGGATGGTACGGTGCACATTGGATTTTCCTCTCTCCTCCTCTTTACTCGTTAATAGATCATCTTTCAGAGTTTCGTATTCAAAACAAAGCTACTGTGCAGATCAACAACATAAACACAGCAAGACTGAAGCAATTGATAACCCACTGCGCATTATAAAGCAAATTAAAGACAAAACCATAGATATAGACACTTAAAACATGTCCATGGCAGCACATCCTTTCCTGTTGCCACATATTTGATAACAGAAGCATGTTCTCTGTTTTCCTCAGGTAATCCTTGAGACAATCTCCGAGCAGCCAAAAAAAAAAAGCATTTGAGGACCGAAATTAAACAAAACATAGTCATTAAAAACAAAATAAATAAAAAAAAATGACCGGCGAATGAAAACAAGAAAACGTCACAAAATAGCACGAAAAAAAAAGAATAAAACAAACAACAACAACAACAAGAAAACTAGCCATAAAAAAAAAACAATGAAATGGAAAATGCCAAAAATAAATCAAAATTGATAATTAAAAAAAAAATCAAACACACCATAAGGCAACAAGGTTCAAATCTTGTTTGACAGGCCATAAACTAAAGCAACAAAATCAAAAGAAGAAGAGAAGGAATGAAAAATCTAGACTAAACGAGACACAATATGTCAACAAAAGGACTGGTATTTGGTCATTAAACGTCCGTTCCATTAAATCAAAGCTTCCTTGAAACTACAAAACAAAAACACAAAGCACAGAAATCACCAGAACAAACAAACAAACAATTAAAAAATAAAAAAACGAAAAATAAAATTAAGAGCGAAAGAATTTTTTTTTTTTTTTTTGCTTTGTGTGTGTGTGTGTGCTTCACCAGACACACTGAGGGAAACGATTTGATTCTGGGGCCAGAATTCAAGCATGATCCACAAAATCCTTTTCTGTTCAAAAATCTGTCTTTGCTCCCCCCCCCCCCCCCCCCCCCCCCCCCCCTTCTTGGTAGGGCATGACTTCTTTGATTACTTTTACTCTTTTTTTTTTTTTTTTTTTTCTTGTTTTCATTTTCCTCTTTCCCAACTTTGTTCAGTCTTCATAATAGCACAGATGAATTAATTACTCAAACTTGTCTTCCTGTTCTCGGTTCAGTTTCTTTCTTGTTTTCTTGCTCTCTCTTGCATCTTCTTTCTGTCCTTCTTTGTTTGCACCAAGAGAATGCGTTTATGTTTTCCCGTCCCGTCCTTATGGGGGGGGGGGGGGGTGTTGGTAGGCAGGTGGTGATGGAGAGGGACAGAATCCAAACACACAGAAATGCTTAATTTCAAATGTCTGGGGACATCCGATTAACTGTAATTTTTTCGACCTTTAAATAATCAAATTATCTTTCAATTCTAATTTTCTAGTCGCTCCGATTAGTTTACAATGAGGAAACGTCATTGTTTTTTTCGTCCACACTGAGTTAATGTAAAAAAGGTAATTATTCAGACATCTTTTTTCTTTTGCGTAAATTTTATGACAGCAAACTGATTTGCACTCTCTTTTAGAGGTCTGTTTTAACGAGGGGAAAGGTGGGAAAAGGGATGCAAGGGGGGGGGGGGGGGGGGGGGTACGGATATGCCTCTCACTCCTCCCCCCCCCTCTCTCTCTCTGCGTAGGTTTATGGGTGTGTGACTGTGAGCATCTCACAGTCTGTGTTAGTGAGTCATTCTGTGCAAAAGAAAAGTACTTTCCTCCTGTCCTGTACAATCCTGTACGTGTACACCATGTACATGTCCAAACACTGGCCTGTACGATCTTGTACGTGTACACCATGTACATGTCCAAACAAGAAAAGAAAGGCGAATCTAGTACTTCTCTACAGTCTAGTTCTACAGTCACTGAATATCATGTTCACACAAATTTTATGATAAAGTTCAATCTTGGCTTTCAAACAAAAAATCTTCAATCTTGGCTTTCAAACACATTCTGTCGATGTCGAACATATCACTGTGAAAAACACACAAAAAAAATTATCGTCTGTTTTGTAGTTCAATACATATAGGGACTGTGATTCTACCTTCTTAAGACTTCACACACACACACACACACACACACACACACACACACACACACACACACACACACACACACACACACATACACACACACACACACACACACACACACACACACACTCACACACACACACACACACACACACCACACACACACACACACACACACACACACACACACACACACACACACATACACACTGACTGAAACTGACTGACTGAAACCATTTACTGTCAGATTAACATAGTGTTGTACTGACAACACAGACAGACAGACAGACAGACAGACACACACACACACACACACACACACACACACACACACACACACACACACACACACACACACACACACGTACATGCATACACAAACAGGATCAGAAACACTTTAAAACTTCGATTCAGTTCTATTTAATTCACGATGTTTACAGCCCAGTCGTCCGTGAGGAACCATACTGGGGCTGTCATTTTGTCAAAATCAATTACGTACACAGATATTTCAAACAAACAAACAGCAAAACAAACAACATCAGCAACAACAACAACAACAACAACAAACAACAACAACGACTACGACAAAAATGAACTGTTGTTAAAACAGATTTTTCTAAATACACAATAACGCTTACAAATCTTTCTTGCAGAAGATGAAGAATATTTATCCAGTTCACGAACCACTTACTCACCACACACACACACACACACACACACACACACACACACACACACACCACACACACACTCTCTCTCTCTCTCTCTCTCTCTCTCTCTCTCTCTCTCTCTCTCTCTCACACACACACACACACACACACACACACATGCGCGTGCGCACCCCCCCCCCCCTCTCTCTCTCTCTCTCTCTTCATATACATTCAGACACAGACATTAGAGACAGAGAGATAACACATAGCTATAAAGAGCAGTCTTTGTTTCTACTTCTTTCCGTTTAAGATTCACTTCGTCGGTGACACAAACAGGATAAAAAAATCGCCTTCCTTGGACAGCAGTCAGGTCAGAAATATTTTCTAATCGTGTATTACCACCGTAACCCTTTACCGATGCGTCCGGAATAGCCATAGTATTGTCTGATGGGCCTTTGATAAGCGTGCTGTTCAAACTTCCTTGCATGCCTACGCTGGTTTTCTTCTTCCCACCACTCATTTCTGTCCATTATCTGCGCGCTCAAATCTGCAGGAGGACTGCATCTCTCAGACAATTCTGAAGAAATTGTCAGTATCAGTGTGATGTTTTGTCGTCCGAGAGTGAGAATTCTGAACACTTTCCTTGACTGGTATACTTGATATCCGAAATATAATTATTGTAGAATTGTCTTTATCAAGACTGTATGAAATGCAGTGTACTATGACGTCATAACGTATGTAATTTCCTAAATTGCTAGCAGTGTATGTGTATATGTTTAGAAAAAAAAAAATCACATGTATTGTATTGTACTGTGTTCTGTTATCGTGTTTTTGGTATACTGTGTATTTCTATTCTGTGCTGGTTCGCGTTGTGTTGTATGGTAATGTGAGTCTTGTGTTTTAGTATAACGCTGTCATTGTGCATTCTCTTTGCATCATTTTAACTTTATTTTGCGCTGTATTTTTTTTTTTTTTTTAAACTGTGTTTTTGGTGTATGTAATGCTTGTATTAGGATAGTTTGCACAACACTGCATGGTATGGTATTACATTGCACGGAGTTTGAATAAAAAAGTTATTCATTAAAAAAAAAAAAAAAAAAAGAAAAAAAGAGAGAATTCTGAAACTGCGTTCACTATTCGGGAATATGATTAGAAATACGGTCCTTTCTTCCTTCTTTTGCTAAGCGACATCATCATCGGCGTCATCATCATCATCATCATCATCATCATCATCATCATCATCATCGGCGCCGTTGTCGTCGTCATCATCATCATCATCATCATCATCATCATCATCATCATCATCATCATCATCATCGGCGCCGTCGTCGTCGTCGTCGTCATCATCATCATCATCATCATCATCATCAGTTTATGGATTTATCATGTTCATGCATTTTAAATGAACAACGGGGAATCAGAGATCGGGTTGTTTGACTTGTCTTTTTTCAACTGTCTGTCCTGTCTGTCTGTCTGTCTGTCTCTCTCTCTCTCTCTCTCTCTCTCTCTCTCTCTCTCTCTCTCTCTCTCTCTCTCTCTCTCTCTCTCTCTCTCTCTCTCCTCTCCTCTCTCTCTCTCTCTCTCTCTCTCTCTCCCTCTCTCTCTCTCTCTCTCTCTGTGCGTGCGCGTGCGTGTGCGCGCGCTCGTGTGTGTGTGCGCGCGCTCGCGTGTGTGTGTGTGTGTGTGTGTGTGTGTGTGTGTGTGTGTGTGTGTGTGTGTGTGTATGTGTGTGTGTGTGTGTGTGTGTGTGTGTGTGTGTGTGTGTGTGTAAGTGCATGTTTTTTCTCTCTCTCTCTCTCTCTCTCTTTGGGGTACGTTGGATTCCGGTTTTGAACCCTTGGTGGTGCGAGTACCTTGGAATTGTAGAATGTGGTATAACTCTATTTGATGCCAAGTGTCCACAGATTCAATCAGCCGTGCCTCTCTGACAAGACTGATCCAGGGGACGAAAGGCCTCAGAGCAGGAATATGAATAGTCCTATATTCAAGGTGGGTTTACGATGGTCTATATAGACTGCTAGTGAAGGATTTTATATTGATGATATATTTCCCCGATTTTTCGTTCTCATTTTTTCTTATCGCCTCCCCCCCCTCCCCCACCCCCCACCGCCTCTTTGTCAAGTCATCAGTACAATGATGGAGAAATTGTTAGCTTACCCCTGTCTTCTCCCAATACATAATATACATAAAACTTTTCGACAGTGACAGAGCACTGCGCTTTCCCCCGGCTGACCTGAATTCTTCTACACTTCTTCATTGGCATCCTACAGAAGCCAGGGGAGTGGGGTGGTGGTGGTGGTGGTGGGTGGTGGTGGTGGTGGTGGTGGTGGTGATGTTTATGATGCTTCTCCCAGGGAGACAATAATACCGCTGAATGACAAGTTTGTAGCGCTGTTACACACCATAGGGGCAAGACCTCCCCATCGCTGGGATTTGAATGATGGCTCACTACGGAGTCGTAAGTCACCCTAGCAGGCACAACAAAACCGGCTCTGTCTGGAAGAAAGAAGATAACGGATGCATCAATTTGTGAGAGTAGGAAACTAGTATTGAATACCCTGCACTAGTCAGGGATAGGCAATATTGCTAAACCCTAGTGTTGTCGGGGCTGGAGATAGTTTTTTGTTTGAAAACTTTTTTTAATACAAATATGAAAACCTGTATAAAACCGCAGTATGAAACGGTCTTTTTTTAATCAACAATACAAGCACATTCTCTACCGACTAAGTTAACAAAAATCTTCCATATAAAGGCGATTTTCATACTACTGCTTTCGGGGAACGAAGGGGGGGGGGGGGGGGGGGGGGGGGGGGGGGGGGGGGGGGGGGGGGGGGGGGGGGGGGGGGGGGGGGGGGGGGGGGGGGGGAGCGGGGGGGGGGGGGGGGGGGGGGGGGGGGGGGGGGGGGGGGGGGGGGGGGGGGGGGGGGGGGGGGGGGGGGGGGGGGGGGGGGTGGAATCTCACATATTTTCGAATCTCACATATTAAGCCAACCGCGCCTCCCCCTCTCCTTGTTAATTATTAGCAATTCCGTTTTGATGTCAGGGCACGAATTATGATAAATCTTTTTGTTGTCAGTAAAGAAGTTATATTTTGTTTCTCTTCGCAGTGTTCGCGTCATTTGCTGCTTCATTTTCGTTATGGAAGAAAGGTAAATGGCCCTCGCTTGGTTTTTCGCACTACTCATTGTAGTTCCATTTATGAACGTGTGAGAGCCACCTGCCAGCACAGTGCTAAGTAGGCGATGTTGCCTGTATCTGTTCCCTCTGTTCACAGGATTAACAAGCTGCTGTAGGATCTTCATCAACTCTCTTTGTCATAGCTTTGTTTGCAGTGGGTAATGTTGGTGACATATGCCCAAAAGTGCCAGAGAAAAAGAATCCAGATTTGTACCCCCAACTCCCCCCACCCATCCGCCCCCCGTGCCTCCCCTCTCCATCCTCCCTGCGGTCCCTCCCAAACATACTGGTTTCTGTCTGTCTGTAGAATATCGAACACTGGGGATCAGATCTTAAGCACATTTCACAAAGTTGTGGGTGTATGATGAAGGTCGGTAACGAATGAACTGTCGGTCTAAATGCAAAACTCGCGAAAGTTTGAAAAAAGCTGCAGCAACAACAATGTTATCACCACCATCATCAACAGCAGCAGCAGCAGCAGCAGCAGCAGCAAGAACAATGACGACGACGAAGAAGACGACGACGACAACAACAACAACAACAACAATAAACAGCTGACGCTATGATATCACCCAACGTCTGTTCGTGAGCAGAAAATAACTTGTGAGAGCGTAAGTTCATTGCTGTGTTCATGTATCTTTTTGTTCACTTTCTTATTATCTTAGTTCAACCATTTGTTTAGTCAGTCTGTTGCTTTGTTCATCTTGTATTTTTTTTCTTATTTCTTTACTCATGCCATCTATTTCTTTTGTTTTGATAGTCTTTTAATTTGTTCTTTTGTTTTAATTCATATCTCTGTTCAGTTCATTTCCTTCGTCATTCAAGTTTCAATGTGAGTATTTAAAAAAAAAACAAACAACTTTCAATGTATTTATCATTGTTCATGTTACGTAT
>JADBJO010004446.1:35000-42500 GCA_016801955.1 Conus betulinus | reverse complement strand
GAGAGAGAGAGAGAGAGAGAGAGAGAGAGAGATTCGGATGTTTTATTCATGTAGGCCTTGGCCCATTATGAAGGGGTGGGTGAACATAATATGTCATATGAAACAAATACTCATGACTGTACAATAAATCAAACACAATTAATTTAGAACATCAAAGGGTAGCTATTTCTCTGAATTTGAATGCCTTGCACAGAAACAAGGACAACTTTCAAACAACGTCTGTTGAGGTTGATGACATCACTATAATCAATGTAAACAGGGAAGGTTGTCTATAAAATTTTGGCTGAAAGAATTAAGTTTTAATATTACTTAAGTCTAGACAGCAAAGAAAGAGAGAGAAAGAGAGAGAGAGAGAGAGAGAGAGAGAGAGATTTCACACACACACACACACACACACACACACACACACACACACACACACACACACACACACACACACACACAAGCACGCACGCATACACAGATGCGGAGTGGCAGGCATATCACATTTAAGCAGACGTATGTAAAACAACTCCCCTCAAAATATACCCTCAGTCTTAAACAATCGCCACAGAAATATATTTCTGTTGAAGACTGTTTATCAGAACAGCAAAAGAAACACCTACATCAGATGCTCCTTGCCACCCATTAACAGTTTCTGCGTTATATATTACAGCAATGATCTGTATATCGGGATAGAATGTACGCCCGCCCTAAACATCCAGAGAACGTAAGCAACACACTTGTTAAAATATGTGCATTTATACATCGACCCCAGCATCATACTTTGGGATATCAAATCGTTTTTAGCAGCAATACTGTGGTCACTGTTGTGAGTAGATACTTGCTGTCTATTCTCGTAATGTATTTGCCAGATTGTTCTTTTTATGTGTTTGATGAAACACCGTCATGTGTGTCCTTAATACAAATACCATTTTTGTTTATCTGTTGATGAAGAGTTCAGCGGAATAGTTGACGTTCTTAGAATGGCCTAGTTTCATTCTCCTAAAGGATTTTTCTGGCTCAGCTATCATAATATAAATTAACGTACAGATCGAGCAGATAATTCTCTTGTGTTTGCTCTCTTTTTTAAGACAGGATGTCTTTTTTCTCTGGGGTGTAGCAGCTCGGAAAGAGACCCGCGCGGTCGGCTGTGCTCTAATAAAACAGACACCGAAACATCGCCTCCGTTTCATCCGCAGTGAAGCAGACAGTGGTACAGTTACTAGATCTTTGCGGATGTAACGCAAGATACACTCCACATCTATCAGCTCACCATTCCTGGCGCCAGTAAAGCTGAACTGTAAAAAAACGGGTTGAACGACTATTATTCCCGGCCAATTATTCCCAGCCTCCTTCAACTCCAGATAATGGCACTGCCAGATAGCCAGCGGCCAACACCCTGCTACTTCAATGCACTTCAGGTTTACGCCTAGTAGCAGCCTGATGAACCTTTTGTACAGGCTTTGATGGAAAGTCTGCACTTACACGTGAGGTAACAAAGGCTGACTTCAGTGACCAAGTTTATCACCGCCAGAGTAAAGCAAACAGAACGGGAGAGGATGTATACAGTCTTTGTTGCTCTGTGTGTGTGTGTGTGTGTGTGTGTGTGTGTGTGTGTGTGTGTGTGTGTGTGTGTGTGTGTGTGTGTGTGTGTGTGCGCGCGCGCGCGCGCGCGTAATTGTTGTGTGTGTGTGTGTGTGTGTGTGTGTGTGTTGTGTGTGGTGTGTGTGTGTGTGTGTGTGTGTGTGTGTGTGTGTGTGTGAACATTAACATTGACATTTTCTTGCGTATTGTCAGCACGAACAGACCCCAGCTCGCTGGTACCATAGACACAGGTTTAAGATCTTTAGTCCTTCAAATTAAAGGTCACTGCAAAAGGATTGGGGGTAAAGCAATCTGCGACGAACAATACAGAATCCCGAACAACATCACAGAAACTGGGGTGAGCCAGATACTTACAAACGTTTCTGTATCACGTGTATGCATTCAATCAAAAACGAATGTTACAGAATCCCAGGAACATAAATCATATATGCGACGTTCCAAATTCGGTGTAAGCCAGTCCCTGATAAAATTTAAGTAACAGGGTGTTGCTACTGACGAGTGTCACAAATTCAGAACATGTATTTTCTGGACAAAAATCACAGGAAATGTTGAACATGATCGATTTCCGGGTATGTCATATACTGAACAACTTGATAGAATTTCGAGTGAGTAACAGGCATTGCCGATTTCTTCAAGTGTCAATCGCTGATAAACTTTAAAAGATATTACATAATTCAGAACTGTCGGTCATTGATAAACGTGATAGAAATTCGTATGTAACCCCAGCATCAGAGATCATTTCAGAACGCGAGATGAATCAATCCATGAAGAACGACACAGAACTCTTGATAGGTCGCTCAATCGCTTTCGGCACGTTACAGAATTCGGAGCAAGTCAGTCGTTCAAGAACGTTACAGAATTGGAGGGCGGGCCAGTCATCGAAGAACATTACAGAACCCGAAATCAGTCCATTCTTTGAGAATATTACAGATTCGGTATTTCGATGTAACCGATTGCTGACGAAAGTTATAGAATTCGGATCAAGCCAGCTGACGGCGAATGTTAGCGAATTCGGTGAAAGCCAGCTGACGGCGAATGTTAGCGAATTCGGTGAGAGTCAGCTGACGGCACTCGGGGTAAGTAAGCCATAAACAAACGTTATTGAATACGGGTGAAGTCCACCATTAATAAACGTCTTTGAACAAGGGTTTCGTCCTTTACAAACAAACAACGTTATGAAATACAATATTGGTTCACTCAATCATGAACGGAAGTTACCGAAATTGGGGTTAGTCAGTCACCGACGAGCGCTATTGAATAAAGGCTAAGTCAGTCTTCAGTAAATTCGTTACTGCATTCCTGGTTAGTCCATCATCCACAAACATACTGAAATCAGGATGAGTCCATTGCTGATATATGTCATCTGCCAAAGTCGATCAACATGGATAGCTATTAGATAACGGGTTAAGTGAATTATTAACGCAGGTTAACGTCAACCGGTTAAGGCAATCACCAAGGGATATTGCTGAAAATAGGTGAAGTCAGTCAGTAACGGACGTTACTCAATAAGGGCAAAGCAATCACTAACGAACTGCACTGAATATGGATGGACACTATTGAATTCGGAGTAAGTCAGTTATCAACGAGCGTTATTGAATCCCGGGTCTGTCAGTCACTAACGATCGTTATTAAAAAAGATGTTAGGTCAAACAATAACGAACGTGACCGATTTCTGGTAAAGTCAATTGCAAACGAACGTGATTGAATTCGGGTTAAGTCAATCACTATTGAACGTCACAGAATCTGGCGTAGGACAGGTACTATCAGAAGTTACTTAATTAAGCGTAAGTCAATAACCAACGAAACTGGTGAAAGTCAGAGACCAAAAACAAACAAACAAACAAAATTCAAAACAAAAACAAAACAAACAAACAACAAACAAAAAAGCCCTCCTCCCGGAATTCGGGGTACTTGAAGCACTGACAAACGTTAGAAAATTCTATATACGTCAATAACTAAATGAAGGTTGTTGACATCGGGATAGATACTACCGAACGCTACAGAAGTCTCAGATACTAGCCAGTATAGTAGAATTTGGTGTGAGTTGATCACGGAACGAATGTAACAGACCTCGGGCTAAGCCAATCACTGGTGAACGGTGTAAAATTCGGGTTCAGGATATCATTAACGATCGATATGAAATTAGAGGGTAACAATTGACGAGCAACGTCGAATTTTTGGAGGCAGTGATTTTTCATTCTCTTTTTCTTTCTCTTCTTTTTCCTGTTCATTTTTTTTTCTGTTTCTGGTTCTTTTCTTCTTCTTTCTTTCTTTTTTTTTTTCTCTTTCTTTCTTTCTGTTTTTTTTTTTTTCTTTCGCTCTCTAAACTTCCGTGCCAGCTCAGCGGCATTGCACCCACGCCGCTCATTCCGGGGTAACCCACAAGAGAAGACACGGCACTGCTCCTGAGTGTCTTCAGCGGTATTAAGTGGTGCCTGTTCCAATCCAAAAAACGCTGGACACTACCCCACTAAACTACCGACGACAACAATTGATTACTCACAGAGCCAGCGTGAATGCGCTCTCCCTCCGGAGGGTGCCACCACGCCTGTCCAATGGCAGGCGCCGTGGATTTGCCCATAACGATTACCCCGACAGAACCTCAACAAGGCTATAGACTTGACGATAACATTTACCCCGACAGAACCTCAACAAGGCTATAGACTTGACGATACATTTACCCCGACAGAACCTCAACAAGGCTACAGACTTGACGATAACGATTACCCCGACAGAACCTCAACAAGGCTATAGACTTGACGATAACGATTACCCCGACAGAACCTCAACAAGGCTACAGACTTGACGATAACGATTACCCCGACAGAACCTCAACAAGGCTACAGACTTGACGATAACGATTACCCCGACAGAACCTCAACAGGGCTACAGACTTGACGATAACGATTACCCCGACTGAACCTCAACAAGGCTATAGACTCGGAGACGAAACTGAAATGGAGGCCACCATGACAACAGAGCATGAAGCGCAACAGAATCATGATATGATAGTAATGGTGATCGATGAAGTTGATCATCTTGAACACGATGCTGTAGCGTTTCAACACTACTCCAAGCTGCACGACGGGGCTGTACTCTTATGCTTACTTCGATAATATATCCCGGCGTCAGCCAGGCCCAGAAGATACAGACACCAGCAGAGGTGATCCGGAAATAGGAGCCACACACTCTCACAGACGCATCCATAAATGAATGAAACTACCGTGCGGTCCAAGTCTTCCCAATGGAGCCCATAGCAAACTCGAGTGCCGGTGGGAGCAGATCTAAAACTAATCATACAAATAAATGGCTTTGACGGGAATCGAGCGTACTACCCACCAGTCAGAAGTCCGAGATGCTAACCACTTCGCAACGGCAACTTCTTACTCTGTGACTCGGAACGAAAATACGTTCTGAGCAATTCTACTGCTGACAGCAATTACTGCCCAGGTGGGGAAAATGGTGAACTGTACTGTGTTTTTTAATGACCACCATTTACAGAGTTCATTAGTGATGTAATCTGTTTGAAGCACTTGAAGTAGGAACACAAGAAACATAATCCCACGCAGTCTGTACACAGGTTCATCCCGCACCCTTTCCTGCCATCCTTTCCTCCTATACGCTGTTACATAACACACACACACACACACACACACACACACACACACACACACACACACACACACACACACACACACACACACGCGCTTACACACACACACACACACACACACACACACACACACACATACACACACACGCGCTTACACACACACACACACACACACACACGCACGCACGCACGCACGCACGCACGCACGCACGCACGCACGCACGCACGCACACACACACACACACACACACACACACTCACAAATAAATGGCTTTGACGGGAATCGTCTAATATCACATATAGTGAAAAGACGTTAAATTGAAGGACAACAACAACAACACACACACTCATTGAACAAGTTCATGTGCACAGAAACCTAGGGTCATGAAAGACAAGTGAAGTTATCCTTTTCTTTTTACATCAGAAAAGCTTTGAAGCCAGGTCTATAGCGCACCACTGAACCTGTGTGTGGAAGGCTTTCAAGCACTTTGTCGCACAGTGAGGGAGCTGTGGAAGAAAACTACATTTGGCCTTTTTTTTTTTATCGTTACCGCTTGGATTTTCTGTTAACTGTTGAGCATCAGACGTGGAACCAAGTTGAAGCATTTGAAGGAATGCAGAGGAGCAGGAACTACGGCGCCAGAGAAACAGAAAATGTCGATGTTGAAAGTTTATCCTGCATTCTGTTGGAAATAGACAGTCAGTGAAGGTCGCAAAAAGTGTTGACGAGTTTCAAGATTTGACAAGAACACGGGGGGGCAGCATGGTTTCGCAGTTTTCTTAAGTCTCCCAAAGAGATGTTTGGGAATCCAGCAATAACGCAATTTCGGAGCCAATTTTAGAAATACAAAGCACATACTAATGTGGCTTTTTTTTTTCTTGCTTCAGTCGACACATAATGCCAGAAAGGGCTGATTCTGTGTAGCTTAGTATTGTTTTCAGCGAAACAATAGGCTCTGGCCAGAGTAACTTTAAAAAAAACAGGTTTGGATCCTTGTCATTGTAATTGCAGTTAAATAAAGGGAGGTCTGGGCATGCACAGACATACAGATTGTTTGAAGAAACTCCGGAGAGAGCTGGCCTCAGAAGGTCTTCAGGAAAGCGGTCACCTCCCTTTCCCAACGCTCATAAAGTGTTTCAGTCCTTAACCCCTTACACTATAAGGAAGAAAGTCTCACTCAGGTAATGGCTGCTTGATACCATTCTGCTATCACCTTTTTTAGCTGTTGCCTAGATTCGAACCTGTATCTCAAGGACGGTCGGGTGCTTCGGAGCTCCTATTTGATTGAACACACAACCACACAATCATGAATGTCAGTACCGACTATTTAGGTATTCTGTGTGGTAGATGATAATGAAAATCTTTAAAACTATCACATATTGATATAAAACCGTTTGCCTGCAAATAATCGACTTTTTCTTCATTCTTCTTCTTTTTTTTTCGCAGGTTTTGATTGACTGATTCAGTGCCAATCCGAGACGACAGTCAGGTGATCAGACACTGGACTGTTAGTGTGAGGGCCGCGCGTTCGAGTCCCAACAGGGTCTGATGAGGGAAAAGTGGAGAGGCACTTTTTCGATCTGTCAGGTCTGCTCATGTGCAGAATTGTGGGTAACTAAACCCACACGCACAAGATCATAAGAGGCTTGTTGCAGAACTCGTAAACAATGTCATATTTCGTCAGCTTAGACAAACACGGGAATGCCCACCAGTGTGCAGAAGCTTACGTGGAGAGGAGATGGGATGAGCCAAGATCTCCCAGACATGCCCATTGATACGGTGTTAGTCAAATTAGGTAGAGATCACGACAGTCTTTCAAGTGTCTGTAGCAGCTGCAGCAGCAACAGTCCATAACAACTCCACCAGCTGCTGATAACAGCCCATGGTAACTTTACCAGCAAACTGATAACTTTACCATGATAACAGCTTTACCAGCAACTGATAACAGCCCATGGTAAGTTTACCAGCAACTGATAACAGCCCATGGTAAATTTACCAGCAACTGATAACAGCCCATGGTAACTTTACCAGCAACTGATAACAGCCCATGGTAACTTTACCAGCACCTGATAACAGCCCATGGTAACTTTACCCAGCAACTGATAACAGCCCATGGTAACTTTACCAGCAACTGATAACAGCCCATGGTAACTTTACCAGCTGCTGATAACAGCCCATGATAAACATACCAAATGCTTAAAATAGTCCATGATAACTTTACCAGCTGCTGATAACAGCCCATGATAAACATACCAGATGCTTACAATAGTCCATGATAACTTTACCAGCTGCTGATAAC
>JADBJO010004446.1:27500-30000 GCA_016801955.1 Conus betulinus | reverse complement strand
TGAAGCAAAAGGGCAAGTAGAAGGCATGACCAGGAGGTGATCCAACCCCTCTGAGTGTAAGAAGTTTAGGGAGGGTGTCTTCTTTTCTGCTGTCTAGTTGTCCCCAGAGTTCATTCCTACCAGCTGCTAAGCTGCTGAACCCCCCCCCTCCTCTCCCCCAATTCCCCCTTCCGTACCCCGTCCCGAGAAATTCAAAGTGGGAGGTCATTCTTCCGTAAGAAAACATTTCATTGAAAGCCCATCTTGCGCCGCACTGGATGAAGAGAGTGATTGTTCGTTCATTTTCGTTGTTCTGAGTGCTGTCTATCTTGCCTGAAGAAGACTTAAGAGGTAAAAACGCGACGAGTTTAGTTGTGTGATTTGTTTGTCAACATTTTTTGGGCGGAGCTTTAGCAACAATTTTTTAAAATTTGTCTAGATTTCCGTCTGCAGTTGTCTCACTCTACAACTAGATCTAATTTGTTTTCAGTAAAATACTTAATTGACAACGGTGTTAAGTTTATAAGTTGCCGCATACTGACAACGAAGCCATTTTGTTAGTTACTCTGTTGTGACCAGTATGATATTACTGGTTTTAGAACGTATCCAGTTTCATCTTGAGGATTGAATCTTCATTTAAAAAAAAAAAGACGTATTTCTCTGAAAATGCCCATCTTTCACGAAACTGTTTACTGTTTAGTATATTGATATTATTCTCAAGCTTTGATATTCGACCATAAAAAGTACCTTATTTTTTCCTTTAAAATGTTTTAAACCGGCTTTTTACAGTTTATCTGACAGATGTTTTTACATGTGTCAGGTATTTTAGTCACCGTTTTCTGTCCTTCTTTTGTTGGGGGTGTGATCTCTGCAAATCTTGCATTTTCAAATGTACACTCCGCGTTGAACTTTGTTCCCTATCACATCTGACTGGGTGTCTAAGTCCAATGGATATTCTCTTCTCTCTTTTTCCGAATGCTGTGAATGTATTTGCAGGTCCGACATTTAAGAGTTCATATATAATTGCTTTGTGCTCTCCAGATAAAATAAAGATGATGTTACGTTTCCTAATTTCCAAAATGTCTTTGATGTTAGCATTACTGTCATAAATGTTTTAGAAATCCCATGTGTCTAAGTTGTCGTCAATTTGTTGTGCGAAATCGGGGTTCAAACGGTAGGAGTTGTTGATCCGCCATTTCCCTCGTAAAATGAGTCTTTAACCCCAAGAAAAACAGCTCAGAGGCCTGAATCAGGTATAAGCATTATCTGACACGAAACACACTCTTAAAGGTTTTCCTTTGCAAAACAATTATTCAAACGTTGAACTGCAGATGAACTGTGTGTTTCACATGCGATTTTTTTTCCCTTTTCATGGTACAATCTCCAAGCATCAAATACTTCAATATACTAACTGATTGTTGAAATTGATCAACATTTTTGACAGTGAAGACCAACTGAGAGAATGTTAACAACACACCTGGCACCACACGGTCGATAAGTCCAGCAAATACTAAGTTTTTTCTTTGCTGAAGTTTCAAGACAAGGGAGTGCAATCACAAATATATCGCATTTCATTTGTGCTATCATTTGGAATATACACACTCACCAATATAAAATCTGACATAGTTTGATTCCAAGGTACAATAATCGTTTGATCATATGTCTAAATAGGTGTCATCTGTCCGGTGGAATTCTTTGAAACCAGCTTTACATCCCCTGTTCAATTTCTTTTACCCTCATCAAAATACATTTTCTCTCCCCATTTTCCCCTGAAGATGCTTCATGTTGCCTAAAATCGTCTCACTGTTTCTTTTCTCTTTTTTGCTCCTTGTTTTTTTTTATACCTCTCACTCAGAGCGAATAAACGCACTCACTCCACGTTGGTAAAAAAAAATGTCATTTTGTACTTACCAGCACTCTTGGCATCATCAGTTAATTTAGCGGTTGTCGATTTCATCATCGCCGTATCTTATGTTATACTTGGCATTATTTTCTCTGTTCCAGACTATAATCGCTTACGATCATAACTATTACTAGTATGTCTGATATCATCATCATATCGTAGTAAAATGCAGAGGTCACAGGAATTGTTGCTAACTGTCCACAAACACACCCCAGTCCGTCGCCGACAAGACTCAAGACTTTGGTTAGGTGATCATGTAATAGGAGCAGCTTTTTAGTTTTCTCCGAATTCTCTGGAGATGGCTCGTTATCTTCTTGACGCGACTGTTATTACAGCTTAACGCTCCTGGTATGCCTTTATTGTTGTAATGTGTGTCCTCCAAGTGGGACACGAAAAGCACCCCCGAAGAAAGAAATTACAGGGGTAGTGCGCATTGTGTTATTATCGTGTCACTAGCAGTGCCCCCCCCCCCCTTACCTCTCCGCCACCTCCCCCCGTCCTCCCCACCCATACATATTCATGGAAATTGGGTTGAAAAGAGACAAGAGTTTGGCCTCAATGGGTTAAGGCACAGTTCTCCCTGCCTCCCTCCAAGTGTGATTCTCTGACAACTTCATT
>JADBJO010004446.1:22500-25000 GCA_016801955.1 Conus betulinus | reverse complement strand
GTGTGCATTCATAATTCAGTCTGAGTGTGCATTCATATTCAGTTTGAGTGTGCATTCATAATTCAGTTTGAGACTGCATTCATAATTCAGTCTGAGTGTGCATTCATAAGTCAGTCTGAGTGTGCATTCATAATTCAGTCTGAGTGTGCATTGCATTCATAATTCAGTCTGAGTGTGTGCATTCATAATTCAGTCTGAGTGTGCATTCATAATTCAGTCTGAGTGTGCATTCATAATTCAGTCTGAGTGTGCATTCATAATTCAGTCTGAGTGTGCATTCATAATTCAGTCTGAGTGTGCATTCATAATTCAGTCTGAGTGTGCATTCATAATTCAGTTTGAGTGTGCATTCATAATTCAGTCTGAGTGTGCATTCATAATTCAGTCTGAGTGTGCATTCATAATTCAGTTTGAGTGTGCATTCATAATTCAGTCTGAGTGTGCATTCATAACTCAGTCTGAGTGTGCCATACAAGGGAACCACCACCGAAAACTAACACATTCTTCAGTTTTTTGTATTAGGAATACTTGCAATGTACGACATTTTCGTTTATATGTATGTACACACACACACACACACACACACACACACACACACACACACACAACACACAAAATTCATACTTATGCGTGCGTGCGTGCGTGCGTGCGTGCGTGCATGTGTGTGTGTGTGTGTGTGTGTGAGACACCAGTTATCAGCTCTACACCCTCGACCGCACCAGGCTCCGCCCGCGCAGAACAAGTGCACCACACCCCCACCACCAACCACTGCGACTACTTCCCTACGGACGTCTGTCCGGCTACCAATGGTCCTTAACAGCCTCAGTCTAATAGGACGCCAATACCACCTTGTACACTCCCTTCCGTCCTGGAGTAGCAGCTACTAGGTCAGGTTAAGCAGTTCAACAGTGGAGCTGTCTGCTGAGATTGCCAGAGGGAATGGAGTACGGGCGAGACTTATGGGATTTGGCAGCTCCTACCATTAGAGGGGCCGCAGTCCAATGTGTTTTACAGTGTGCTTAAGGAGCTGATGGTTGGGAGGTCGAACTCTAATCTCGTGGGCCGGGATTTTATTGTTCTTTTTTCTATCCTTTTTTTCTGTTTTTCTCTTCTCTTTCTTCTTCTGCTTCTTTCTTCTTCTTCTTACTTCTCATCTTCTTCTTCTGCATTCCTCCTCTTCATCTCGTTCTTTTCTTTTTTTTTCCTTTCTTTTCTTTTCGCATTCCCCTCTTCATCTTTTTTCTGTTTCTTCTTTCCTTTTCTTTCTTCTTTCTTTCTTTCTTTCTTCTTTTTCTTCTTTTTTCTTTTTCGCTTTTCCCTTCCTTCTTTTTCTTCTTCTTCTCTTTTCTTTTTTCTTTTCTTTTCTCATCTTTCTTCTTTTTATTTCTTCCTTTTTCTTCTCTCTCCTTCGCTTCTTCTTTTCTTTTTCTTTCTTCTTTTCTCTTCTTTCCCTCTTTTCTTGTAACTTCTTTCCTATCTTCTTTTCTCTTCTTTCTTGTTTCTCTTTCTTTTCTTTCCTTCTTCTTCTTTCTTCGTCTTTCTTCCTTTCTTCTTCTTTCCTTCTTCTTTTCTTCTCTTCTCCACTTTCTCTTCTTTTTCTTCTTTCTTTTCCCTTCTTCTCTTCTCTTTTACATCCCTTCTTCTCTTCTTTATTTTCCTCTCTCTTCTTTCTCCTTCTTCGTCTCTTTCTTTCTCTTTTCTTCCTTCTTTCTTCTCTTCTTATCTTTTCTTTTCCCCTTCTTCCTTCTCTTCTTCGTTTCTTCTTTCTTCTTCTCCTGTCTTCTTTTTTCTTTCTTTCCTTTCTTTCTTCTCTTTTTCTTTCTTCTTCTTCTTCTTTCTTCTTCTCTTCTTCTTCTTCTTCTTCTTCACCCTTCTTCTCTCCTTCCTCTTCTTCTTCGTCTTCCTTCTTCTAGGCTGAAAACTCTCTCTGCCCACAGATCAGTGAAGGGCTATTCGATTCAGTTCCGGGACAGTTAAAGGCGGCGGGACAGCGAGGGATAGGCTCCCGCCTTTCATCTTTGTGGACTGCTCACAGTTAGGTTCACTGCATGGTACACGGCCCTTGGCTGAGCGACTTTAACCTTACTATAAACCGCTCTGCGAAGGGTAATCATGCTCTCAGTAGTCAGTGAAGAGACGCAAACAAGTCACAACAAACAAAATGCCAAAGTTAATCTGGAAAACAAATGTCATAATTAGGGGCGGTCATCCTTATGAGTATCATAAAAAAAAGACAGGGAGATCTGTTTTTTTTTTTTTTTCTTTCTCAGCCTTTCTAAGTGGTTACGGGTTAAGGCTGGGTTTAAGTTAGAATAGAGTTAAGTGTAGGGTCAGATTACAGTTAGGGCTCAGGCTAGCTTTCAGCAGATGAGCAGGAGAAAGAATGTTACACAACGTTTACTGATTGATCCGACAAACTTTGACCTTTTTTCACATTCAGCCTGGTAAGCACAGTGTCTGCCAGGATGGCAAAAACATTGTGAGCAAGCATCCGAGGGCG
>JADBJO010004446.1:7500-17500 GCA_016801955.1 Conus betulinus | reverse complement strand
TCCCGGCTGGGAGGTCGTGGGTTCGAATCCCATCAGAGTCATGTGGTTTTTCTGCCCGAGTTTCATCCACTTAATGGATGCGTTTCTGAGAGTGTTGCTCAAATTTCCTGACCAACACTGCAGGTGCCTGTATCTCTCGGGCCTGGTTGACGCCGGGATATATTATGAAAGGAAGCGTAGAGTACAGCCCTGTCATGTAGTCTCAGACCGAAATGGAAATCCGTAGCATCATCTTAATCATCCTCATTCTCATCGATCAGCATAAAAAAAAAAAAAAAGTCTCAAATTCTGTGGGCCCTTCATGCCCTGCTCTCATGGTGACCTCAGTTTCGATGTCCTCTCCACGTCTGTGGCCTGGTTTGGTTCCGTCGGGGTCACCGGTATCGGCGAGTCCATGGGGGCTGTCGTTGGACGGACGTGGTGGCCTCCGGAGGGAGAGAGCTCACTCACGCCGGCTCCGCGACTAAGCAATTATGTCGTCAGTAGGGGGCTTAGTAGGTGGTGTCCTGCGTATGTTAGATCAGAACAGGCGCCATGAACACCACCGAAGTGACTCGGCAGCAGTGCAGTGTCTCTCCGGTGGGTTGCCTCTTGACGACTTGACATTGACTGCTCCCTGTGGATTGCCGGTGCCGGGGCTGCGGCGTGACCAGCCGGGCTGTGGCTGTGGACGGGGTGTCGGAATGAGCGGCGTGGGTGCACTGCCTCTGAGGTGGGGCTTAGTAGGTGGTGTCCTGCGTATGTTAGATCAGAAACAGGCGCCACTGAACACCACTGAAGTGACTCGGCAGCAGTGCAGTGTCTCCTCCGGGGGTTGCCTCTTGACGACTTGACATTGACTGCTGCCTGTGGATTGCCGGTGCGGGGCTGCGGCGGGGGCCGACCGGGCCGTGGCTGCTATCACCAAGATATACTAAATCTGTCGTTGTTCTAAATATGGTTGTTTCATTCCTGCAATCTACAGTCTATAAATTTTTGTTTGAAAAACTCTAATAAAACAGAGAGAGAGAGAGAGAGAGAGAGAGAGAGAGAGAGAGAGAGAGAGACAGACAGACAGACAGACAGACAGACAGATATACAGACAACTAAACAGACAAACAGGCAGACAGACAGACAGACAGACAGACGGAGACAGAGACTGAGACTAAGAGATATTGAGATGTGAAACAAAGCTACATATCAATACATATGCAACAGTGAATACCTAGCAATTCACTATGAATAATACAACATGTATTTAGATGAAGAAAATGTGGGAGGTTGAGAGAGAGAGTGAAAGAGAGAGAGAGAGAGAGAGAGAGAGAGAGAGAGAGAGAGAGAGAGAGAGAGAGAGAGAGAGAGAGAGGGGGTATCACCTTGTTTACCTGTGGTAGTAAACAATAGAAGTGTTAGATACTCTCTCTCTCTCTCTCCCTCTCTCTCTCTCTCTCTCTCTCTCTCTCTGTCTCTCTCTCCCTCCCTCCCTCCCTCCCCCCCTCTCTCTCTTCCACACCCCATACTGTCAGTTACCATAAAGCCTCCTGATGATGGACATCGTACTCCCAAACGATCAATATCACAGCCAGATAATCTTTATCCTTGTCAGCAACCGGAAGTACTCTCGCGACACCCAGGACTAAATCAATGACATTTTCCATGGGCCAACCACGCTAGACACACTGATCTTGTCATGAGCTATACAATACGACTGAACAAAAGCAAGGCATTGAAAAAAATAACCAACCAACCAACCAAACAGGCTAACGGGCTAGCTAACTAACCAGCTAAACAAACGAACAAACAAACAAACGAACGAACAAACGAACGAAAGCAAGACCGACCGACCGAACGAATTAACGTACGAAGGAACTAACTAACTAACTAATTAACTAACTAATTAACTAACTAACCAACCAACCAACCAACCAACACCACCACCAACCAACTAACTAACTAAACTAACTAACTAACTAACTAACTAACTAACTAACTAACTAACTAACTAACTAACTAAACTAACGAAACCACCTTACTAACTAACTAACTGACTGACTGACTGACTGACTGACTGACTTATTGACGAACGAACAAACAAACACACGAACGAACGAACGAACGAACGGACTGACTGACTGACTGACTGACTGACTGACTTATTGACGAACGAACAAACAAAACACACGAACGAACGAACGAATGGACTGACTGACTGACTGACTGACTGACTACCTTCCTGCCTACCTACCTACCTACCTACCTACCTATATACATACCTGCCTACCTACCTACCTACCTACCTATCACCTAACCAACTAACTAACTCAGTGAAGGATCCGGACGCCACTGAACAGTTTAAAGCAGCCAGGAGGAGGAAACTTCGCCCAACTACTACCACTACTACTACTACAGGCAGAAGACTCGAAGCCCCCCACAAACAATTTCAACCCAGTGATGACAGAAACGGGACTAGAGGTCCTAGGAATAAGCCGTTGGAACTCCAGCCCATGGATCACAAGGCAATGTCTTGCAGAATATGGGACACAGGGTAAGCTCAGAGCCTCCCAAGAGCTGAGAGTTGGCGCGGCGTGCTGGGGTGTAGTCGGAGGTGAATTCCTGACGAACGGGTCGTGGCACTAATGAACAGGATGTGTAGTGTGGCTCTGTGTGGAAGCATCGCGTTTCACGTGTCAAAGGCCTGTGCATATGCATATTTATAGATATGTTGTTATACAGTTACATACTTAGTACTTTTTTTTGTTATTTTTTGTAGAAAAAAATATTCGACAGTGTGCAGTTAACAGTGACAGAACAGTGTCTATCCGTTCTACGTGAAACACAATGATTCCTGATGCGGCGGTTTTTTCCAGTAATCTAATCGAAAAAGTATCACAAACTTTACAACAGATTGAGAACGTCTCCAAAGTGACGTAATGCCTTCTTGTGTTTTTACAAAGACATTCTGGTATCAAGGGAATCGAAATACGCCGAGTGGAGTCTAAAAGTCTCTTTGACATTCATGATGTACTGTTCCGTTCAGAAGATGGGGATAGTGGAAAGTTGTTTGAAACATTCAACACATTTGAGAGAAAAAAAAAAAAAACAAAAAAAAAAAAAACAAACTCAGATATATAACTGAACTTTGCACACACACACACACACACACACACACACACACACACACACACACACAACATATAGTGAAATATAATGTACTCCTCTAGATAGAGTAACACTTCTGTAACCATTAGGACTTGCGAAACCAGTTATTTTTGGATTTCATTATTTCATCCACCAGAGCATGATATCAAATGCTACAGAGAATGTAATCTGTTTTCTCGTGGAACAATAAAAAAAAAAAAAAAAAAACCGCTCGGCATTTGATACCATTTAATTATAAACAGTGAGAACAGGAAATACCAGACAAAAAATCAGTTCGCTCAAGCGTCAAAGTGGTTTGAACGGAAAATTAATGGAAAAGAAAACATAAATAACTACCTGAAAATAAAGTCTTCAAATTACCGTAGAAATCAACAAAACTTGCAAAGGCTAAATGCAGTTAATTCCAAGAAATATGAATTTTCAACCTTCAACAGCTTTAATGGCTGCTTTTTAAACTTGGAGGATGGAAGGGAAATAGTGGTTGAATTTATATTTCATAATAAAAAAAAAATTCAAATGAACAACTGCGAATTTTGCTTTGAAAATTGGGGATGAAAACATTTTCACAGTAAGAGTCATTCTGAATGAAAAACAGTAATTTTGTAGGTCAGTAAGACTTAAGTAAAAGCAAAAACGAAGTTTGCTACTCTCTGTACTTAAGCTACAAAGGAAACAACGATGGAAAACAGCAATCATCAGAAAATAATTGAAATCTTTAAGCAGAAAAAACTGAAGGATAAATGTATATGACATTATCCATCTTCATCTTGGACAGAACGAAATACTTAATGTCAACAAACTATTAATAATACAGAAAGATTGATAACTGTACAAAACTGTCATAAACCGAATACTTCAGAAGGTGGTCTAAAATCTTGTCAACAAATGAGAGAGAGAGAGAGAGAGAGAGAGAGAGAGAGAGAGAGAGAGAGAGAGAGAGAGAGAGAGAGAGAGAGAGAGAGAGAGAGCATGTTGCCGAATGATGATTTTTGTGTTCATGTTCCGCTCCTTTATTTTGATGAAGTCCTTTGGTATTTCAAATGTGACATAATGTTAAAAAATTCAACGCACAAATTTTCTTTTATTTTGCTTTTACTTGATTGTTTTGTAGTGGACGCGAAATCCATGTATACAAAAAAAAAAAAAAAAAAAAAAAAAAAAAAAACCACCATTTTGCCACGTTATGAAACACTGATGTAACATTTTTTTTCAAAACATAACCTCTTTCATGGTGATAAAAAATGTGCACAGGATACTCAAACATCCACTCCTCCGCCCCCCCCCCCCCCCTCCTTCTTTTCTTCTCTGCATTCTAGCCGAAAAAGTAAATGGTACCCAAGCTCTTTCTGCTTAAAAAAACAAAAAAGGAAAAAAAGTTGAAAATATTGACCTGAACATTCATTCCCGTGTGACGAAACCCCCATACCTCTTCCTCCTTTCTTTCTCTCCCCCCTCTCCATCTTCCCCTCCCCAAATTCTTGTGGTCATGAATTGTCCCTGGTATCATAGACTTCGTGTGTTGAAAGACCGATGCCTCATACCCAGCCCCAACCTATTGTAAGCTGTACAATAAAGACCGATGCCTCATACCCAGCCCCAACCTATTGTAAGCTGTACAATAAAGACCGATGCCTCATACCCAACCCCAACCTTTTGTAAGCTGTACAATTCCGTGTGGTAAACGAAGTGCGTCAAACCATCAAAAAGCACACTGGACCGCATGAAGATCAAATGAAATCAGTTTTCAAAGAGAAAGATACGTTGGTATGGCCATGTAACAAAATCCAGTCGCTTTGGTAAAAAAAAAAAAACCCAACACAACAACAACAACAACAACCCCCCTCCTCCCCCCCCCCCCCCCCCCCCCCCAATCCTTTGGAGAACGGTTGAAGGAGAAAGACTGTGTGAGAGATAAGAAATCAAAAACATTGCTGAATGGAGAAAAGATCTTCAGCGGATACCAAAGCCTTGGCACACCGCCAGCAGAAACTGGAAGAAAGCTGGCGGACTGTACTTCAGCAAAGGTCCTCCTCCCCCCCCCCCCCCCCCCCCCCCCCCCGGGAAAAGACTTCTTATGGAGTTAAGAAAGAAGAAGAAGACGTATGTCTGTCTGGTTAGCGACGTTCACGCTTGAAAGTGGCGATCCTTCCCCAAATCCCGCCTTGGGCCAAAATGATCCGCATCTGGTGTGAAAAAGAAGGACGGGGGTGGGTTGCATATCTTGATGGTGTGGGAGGCTCATGTACTGCATTCCTATTTTGAGAGAGAGAGAGAGGGGGGAGGGAGGGAGAGAGAGAGAGGGAGGGAGGGAGAGAGAGAGAGAGGGGGAGGGAGAGAGAGAGAGGGAGGGAGTGAGAGAGAGAGAGAGGGAGGGAGAGAGAGAGAGAGAGAGGGGTGAGGGAGGGAGAGAGAGGAGAGGGAGGGAGGAGGGAGGGAGGGAGAGTTTCTACTACGCATTTCATCCTCGCTGTTCGAATTGGCTGATGACGTCATGGTTACATCATTTTTTTCAAAGTCCGTATCACCACTAAACATTACTCACAGAGCTGGGAGCGTTGTTAGCACAATCCACCGTCTAGAAGGTAGGGATGGGAGGTTAGAGGGTAGGGGGGGGGGGGGGGGGGGATTACAGTGGAATTCGAGGACTGGTGGGGTAGGACGAGATTGTGAAACAACCCATAGACGCAATTTGCTTGTTTTTATGTTATTTTATCTTTTGCTCAATGAAAGTCAATTGTCTATTGGTCTCCCATTGTCCTTTCAACTCACAAATGTCAAGTGCCTTGGTACGAAAGCCTGAAGAAAAAGTAACCAGCCAACTAAACAAAAACCGTAGAAAAGAATACCATGGTGCAAAAACAACACCGTAGATACAAGACGGTATTTTTTTTTCCCCCTAGTAATGTCAATCGTCTCCCACTGACCTTCAAGAAACAACGGATTAAAACATGTCGTGCGTTTCACCGTAAAACTGAAAAGGCTTTGCCAAAACAACAGCAAAACAAACAAGAGCAATCCTAAACTAGCAAAGTTTCAATATAAAGGAGACGTCATCATGTCGAGGAGAGAGAGAGAGAGAGAGAGAGAGAGAGAGAGAGAGAGAGAGGTTCATTGATAAATCCTTTTTGTGTTGATACAAACAAAATGTATCTTGCGTTTAAGGTCAGAGAGAGAGAGAGAGAGAGAGAGAGAGAGAAGAAGAAGAAGAAGAAGAAGAAGAAGAAGAGGACGAAGACAAAGAAGAAGAAAGAAAAAGGAAGGGAAGCAGTCTCAGCAGTTTTGGTCTTAGTCACCTCCCTTTTGTATTGGATGCAGACACCATATATGCTGAATTTAAGTCAAAAAACAAACTTTTTACCTTGTAGCTCCCACTCTTGCTGTTTTGCTTTCTTTCCTGCGTATTAGATCGAAAATAGGTACTGGGGGCCGGGGATGGGTGTGATCCTCAGATACAGATGGATAGAACATTCAGGTGCAGGTTCGAAGGTCTTGAGTTCGAGCCACTCATAGTGTCGAATTTTTGCAGCTTAAAAACCCTTCGCTGTCCACCAGACAGACAATGGATACTGATTCACTTCAGGGAAAGCTAAGGTGGGCTAGGACACGGAGAAACGTTCCCGTCATTCACTGTCCATTAGGGCCAATGTCTATGGGATTTGATTTTTAACCTGCATCATAAAGAAATGTACGAAAGGTAGGATATCGCTGCAATTGGTTTTGGATCGACGCATTCTAAAAATGTCCTTCAATTCTGAAATGTTGAGTAGTTTCTGAGCCCATTCACGAGGTACAGAAGACAAGCTGAAACCTAACGTACCTAAAGACCCACTCCCCCGCATTCCATTTACACCAAAAGCTTTCTGTGTGATGCTGTAGATCTACTATTCTCGTGATTGGGCAGTTTACAGCAAACATCCAACAGTTGAACAGGTCTGAGTTCGATCTGATATATGTCGGAACTACCAGAGACTTTTGATTTGTTTGAAATGCTAAGCAGTTTATGCAGATGAACGCTCGAGGTGTGCATACGATGCGCTTATCAGCAGCAGAACAGACAGCACATTGATATGCTAGCCTAGTATAGCCTCTTTTGATTAGGTCTCATGGAGCAGAGACATCGAACTGATGAGCATTCAAGACTGGTTGTCAGAGCAGGCAGTAAAATTGATGCACGCCAACATTCTATGCGGAACACACTGGGCGCGGAAGGCAGTTGGACATGGAATGTCTTAGTGTGGTTACCCATGGAAGAACGGTCTCGGGCGCTGATCTGGATTCCGTTCCAGAAAGAAACACAGGGCATACAGGTCGATCGATCATCTCTCTCTCTCTCTCTCTCTCTCTCTCTCTCTCTCTCTCTCTCTCATTTTTATTTATTATTTTGTATTTTGTTATTTGTCTGTTTGTTTCTGTTATCTGTCTGTCTCTCATTTCTCTCTCTCTCTCTCTCTCTCTCTCTCTCTCTCTCCTCCCTGTCTGTGCGTGCGTGCGTGCGTGTTGTGTGTGTGTGTGTGTGTGTGTGTGTGTGTGGTGTGTGTGTGTGTGTGTGTGTGCGCGCGCGCGCGCACGCGTGTGTGTGTGTGTGTGTGTGCGTCTGTCTGTCTGTCTCTCTCCCCCCATCTCTCTCTCTCTTTCTGTCCATGTCTGTCTGTCTGTCTGTCTGTCTGTCCGTCTCTCTCTCTCTCTCTCTCTCTCTCTCTCTCTCTCTCTCTCTCTGTTTGTGGCTGCCTCTTTCTCTTGCCCTATGTCTATTTTGTATTTGTCTCTATATTTGAAAGGGTTATTCTGCGAGTTAGTCTGGATTTAAAAAGGGTTATTTCACGATTGACCACGTCTTTCTGCTAATGGCTTTAGCATACAAACAGTCTTCAGCGAACCGAAAAATTTCATGTCGATTTGTTGACTGCCAGAGGCATTTGATTCAGGTAATCGTAATTCACTTAGCTCACTTTGTTAGAGAGTGGCATTAAATGAAAAGTGCTTGGACGTGTTAAAAGCATGTGCAGTAATAAGAGATTTAGAATTGAAAATGGGAACATTGTCTGACACTATTACTTATACTGTTGGTGTTAAACAGAGACTTTTATTCAGTCCTGCGTTCTTTGTAGTTGAATGAATTATCCCTGGGAGTTATAATGTTTCTGCAAGATGCTTTTGAATAATGTTGACTACTGCTGACTGACGATGTCATTTCAAATTTCTGACACTGTTGTTGAACTGCAGACCCGGTTTACAGTCTTCAACACGGAGCTTTTAATCTGGATTTACATGTTAATTTACATGAAAGTAATATCATTGTCTGTGGGGGAGGAAGATTTGTAGCTGCTGGAGAAGAAAAGACCTATAAAGGCGTTTTTAATGGCTGTTTCAAATGCCTGTAGATATTGTATTAGTATTTGTTTCGAACAGAACTGAATTACATGGAAGCATTTTGGGATTTGGCAAGTCGTGGAAAGAATTCGAGGTTATGTCCCATGGAGGAAATATATAGGCTTAACAGCAAATATCTGGAAGTCCTCCAAAAAAATTAATGGAGAGATATGGATTACTGCTTAGAATGGTGCATAATTACAGGGCTTGGAAAATGCCTAGGAACAATCTAAAAGACACATCTATATGTTCTGAAAAGCGTTTTATTAATGCAGCCAAACATACACCGACTGACCTGATTTTGGTGAAACCAAGAAAATCCAATTATTGCCATCTATGATACGTTAAAACATTATATTGTGTCGAGGCTGTTTAGCATGGAACGAAACAGATTGCTGATAAATGCACATCTGACGATTTTACACTGACAATCTTGAGGTTAGAGGTAAACAGAACTGGACAATCAATGTGAAGTTTATGCCTGTGTGAACATGCTATTGTCATGATAGGGTTAAACAGAAAGTAGGCGAACTTTATTGTTTCTGTCACAATTCTCAACTTGTAAGAGATAACCAGTTGAAAACTTCGAAATATACTCATCGATTATTGGGAATATTTCATTCTGTTCAGCCGTACGCAATCCTGAAATTATAACATTCTTCGAAACAGACCAAGACAAAGGTCCGATCGTGTGTGTCATAGATTGATTACGTTACAGGATTCCAAAAGATCTCGACGTGTTGTGTGCACTATGCAGAAAATCAAAAGGAGGCAACTTGTACACTTTGTTTTTTTCCAAACCGCATGTTCAACGATTCAGAATACCAAAACGCTCCCCCCCCCCCCAAAAAAAAAAAAAAAAAAAAAAAAAAAAAAAAAAAAAAAGAAAGAGAGAGAATTAATAGCAGCTTGTTCTTCTTGCCTGTAAATATTGATGGCTTCAGCCAATCAAAATCTAGTAAATATTTTAGTATGTGTCTCTATTGTGCTTTTGACATTCGAGAAGTACTACTGTCTTAACAAGATTGGATTTTCAGGGATACTTATGGAGTTACATTGTCCGATTTGTGTTATGTTGAATATCATGCCCTGATATTGGGATTGGCTATTCCACATAAATTCTGTCTGTCTGTCTGTCTGCCTGTCTATCTGTGTCAGTTTCTTATTTTCATGTCTGTTTCTGCCTCTGTCTCTCTGGTCTGTCTGTCTCTGTCTTCCTCTCTCTTCTTCTTCTTCTTCTTCTGTCTGTCTGTCTGCCTGTCCCCCCTTCTCTCTCTCTCTCACTCTCTCTCTCCACTCATTCTCTCTGTGGTCAGTCCTGCTTATTTTTGTGTCTGTTTCTTCTCTCTCTCTCTCTCTCTCTCTCTATCTCTCTCTCTCTCCTCTCTCTCTCTCTCTCTCTCTCTCTCTCTCTCTCTCTCCCTTCCCCTTGTGCTTTTTTTTTTTTCTTCTGCACTTCTGTCTACCTTAGTCCGTTGTTTGTGTCTGTTGC
>JADBJO010004446.1:0-5000 GCA_016801955.1 Conus betulinus | reverse complement strand
CCGCCCCCTCCCCTCCTTCCCCGTAAAAAAAAAAAAATGGAGTGCGATACATACTCCGAAAAGATTTCGTTTTCTGGACTCCTAACCCTAAAAGACAGCAACACATCTTGTCTGTATTGAAATGCAGTGGATTTTGAAGGGAAGAAACAGAAGCTGAATTAAACGATTCGGTGAATTCGAAAACACACAAAGTTGACTTTGTTTTCACAGAGCAAAGTATGGGTCGGTCCACGCGATTGCGTCAATTCTGCCACACGGGTCTAACGAGTGGTGTTATTCAGTATGGCTTTTTCCTGTTGGTAAGCCACTTAGGTTGCCACATATTAACATTACAAAAAAATTGGGGCAAGGGCAGGTTACCACGTTGAGACAGTCACTTCTGCCACACGTCGTCTGAACGAGTGGAACGAAGCATTGTTATTCAAACAAACGAAACCTCCTAGTTGGTTAAAAATGTGCACTAATAAAACAGTAACAAAGAAAAAAAACAAGGGCAATGTTGCTAACATTTACCACTGAACACAAAGGACCATATTAGGGCAGTTACCACGTTGAAGACAGCTCACAAGTCGTGGATTTATAAAACGAAAATTTTGTATATCTGTCAAATTAGGAGGAAGAAAAAGTTCAAAGAACCCAGTAACTATGTCTATGCTAGAGAAATTTCCATCCCTTTCTCACCAGAGGTCGGAAACGTAAACCTGAATATAAACATGATTTTACATAGTACAGTCATGGAAGATACGTTACGACCGGAAAACTGGACTCGGGCAAGCGCAGATTTCCGCCAACGTGGAACAAATGTGGAATCCACCTTTGAGATAGCTCATGAGTGGCGGCTACATTGTGTTATCCTCCAAAGGAATCAACAGTTCATACGGACCAAAATATTTACTTTTTATTTATTTATTTTTTTTTTTCAGTAGGAACTAAAAAATACGAAACGTCATCATTAATATCGCTGTAAAATTTCAATACTCTGTGGAAACGAATTACTTCGCAGATGAATGTTACGAGATCTCAGAAATAACTCCGCCAGCCAACGTGGACAAAACGAATTACAAGAAAAAAAACAACAACGCGTTTGACCCCCTAGGTCTTCTTCAGGCAAGAGGTCGAAACGCGTCTTGTTTTGTCTTATAACTCGTTTGTCCATGTTATCCAGCAGAATCATTTCAAATGCCTTTTAAAATTTGTTTAAATTTCCGCCAGCAGTCATCTCACTTTGCAACTAACTTAGCTCATAGATAGCTGTTAATTCGTGGCCCAAACTTCACAGTGGTTATGTTCGTTAGCAAATACGCCGAAAAAAAAATGTCGCAATCTAATTTTGTAGGGGGGGGGGGGGGAATTGTAATCTTTACAAAGATTTGTCTTCATGTTACCAGCAATATAACATTTGCTGTACTCTTTGTCAGCAGTGTGAAATTTGTGTCATCTATTAACAACGTGAAGAGATCCTGGGTCCGGTGTTTGACTGAGATCCGCATTACGGATATCCGACACAGCTTGATGACATAGTTCTTTGGTCACATTCCATCTCTTCATGAAATTTCGTTCATTCATGTGTGTGTGTGTGTGTGTGTGTGTGTGTGTGTGTGTGTGTGTGTGTGTGTGTGTGCTCTTTTTTGTAAAGTATGTAATGTTTTACTTTGGATACACTTTCTGGTCTGGATCCTGTCCGATTCAGTTCAATTCACGAACGTTTTATCTATTCACATAGAATGACATTCATGTTTGCATTGCCCAACGGATCCGTACAAATATCTGAGAGATTTGGTCTGTGGACCAGTCTGCGGGCTACATTTCAATAATCTTTTGACGAGGTTTGGTCAAAAAATGACTTAGTATTTTTTCCGTGGTTTTGCTGACAAGCAAAACAAATAAGGAAACTTAAAGCCATTGGTATGAAAACCTAATCTCTCTGGCTAGGGTAAAAACACAGGCAAACAAATCAAGCGTTGCCACAGGACATTTTTCCTCCAGGGCACGTCAACTTTATTTCATGCGACCGCTTCAGGAACAGAAAGACAAAAATCTAGCATATATGCAAACATAACGCTGGGTTTAGCAGAAAATCCAAAAAGACTAGAATGCAAGAGGACGTTTGATGTTTTTCTTGGTTTGTTTTGTTTTGGTCTGGTTCGTTTTTCACTTCCCGCTATGATGAGAGAGAGAGAGAGAGAGAGAGAGAGAGAGAGAGAGAGAGAGAGATGTCTTTTTTTTTTTTTACAAATCTCGGCGGAGTTGAAATACCTTCGTATGCACGCTTCAGTTTGTAACTTCAAGATCGTTTGCGCGTAAATAATATATATATATATATATATATATATAATATATATATATATATATATATATATACTGATAAAATGCCTAATAAAACTTTAAAGGTGCTCAACCCCCTGGGGAGCAACGTCTGTTTTAAAATAAGGTATTAAAGGAAGTTAAAACTACAGATCTGTTTCGAGCGCTCGCTCTCTTCAGGTTGGGGTAGTATCACTCACTGCCGATGACGAATATTAAAACAGAATATAATATATATATATATATATATAAATAATATTTAGGCTGCCAAAGCTCTACCCCGTCCAGTATGTTAGAATGCAAATGTGGAAGAAGAGACACAGGAGGAGAGTTCTTAACAAATTTTCATGGTCACACGACTTTTGTGAAATGTGACGGACCATATTTCGCCCCGTCCCAAATTTTGGGGACACGTTGGACTGGAAGAGGTAAACCTGAAAAACTGGTTGACCTGTTTACCTAACAACTACTCACCTGTCTTTATATGTTAGTCGGGTGAGCGAGGATTTCCCTTCAGTCTCCGAAGAGCTACCGGCTGAGCAACACTCCCTGAAGGCGTGTCCTCACTGGCTGTCAGGTATGTGTTGCTAGTTGAATTGAAAATGGGGTTTGCACCAATGAAGTTGGGTTTTTTCCCCCACAGGTGATTGTGATTTTTACAGTTCTTAATAAAGGCCTAAAACGTTTAATTGTTCTCTTGTTATGTCTTGTGATTTGGCGAGACATGGGGTGGACAGTAGGACGTTGTAGATAGTGAATGTATGAGTCGAGAGGTGGATGAGAAGAATGGAGTGAATAGATGGAAAAGATGTATATATATTTACATGTGATGGGGAAAAAAGTAATCTACTTAAATCAGTGTATTATTGGAAATGAAAGTATTGTTTATCTTTTCCCCTGAAGTATTATAATGATGTGAGTGTTGGTGAGCTCTGGAAATGAGCAATGAAAATCATTGTACATACATTATTGGAAAATGTATTCTTAGATCTGTTGTGGATATGTCTAGTGATAATGATGGACATTCTTTTCTTGATAAAAAAAGGGACGAACGGAAATCCTTCCTTGAAATGTTATTGGACACGTCCACAGATCATGTGAAAAGATAAAAAAAACATTCTTTACTTTATAAGAGGGACAAACAAAGAGTCGTTCCTTTATATGTATTAATTGTATCCTTGGTATTTTGAAAGGGGTTACGAACGGAAATCCTTTTCTTCAATGTAATCGACGATATTTTTTACTATTGTAATACACACGCTGTATTGAAACTTAGTAGATTTTATTATGGGTATTTCCGCCTAAATTCTAGTAAAACGTATTATGTGAAGAGTGACTGTTAATGACAAACAAGAACGATAAAATGTATAGGAAGCAGGCTAGATAAATAAGGTAGGTATCAATTCCCCAGATGAAGTCCTGTGTCCGACCTGGAGCTGACTGCCAACCGGGTGTGGGGTGCAGCCCGTGTCCAGCCGCTGTCTCCATCCAGAGGGATGTGGAGAGGCTGACCGAGTGGTCAGTAGACATCGTGTGTGTACTGCCAACCGGGTGTGGGGCGCAGTCCAAGCCCAGCCGCTGTCTCCGCCCCCCTGAGGGTGTGGAGAGGCTGACCGCGTGGTCAGCAGACGACATGTGTTCTTCTGTTGTGTGGGAGTCCCTGGAAGGACTCCACGAACTGCTTCGTGAGTGGCTTCTGAATTGTGTGAAGACTGTGTCATTTGGGCCGGACGCGGCCAAGTGCATGAACTGTTTGTGGTGACACTGCTGTGGGGGGCCAGCTTGGCCTGCGCAAGAAAAAAAAAAAGTTTGATGAGTTAGCATAATACTCGGTGTTATTGCGCGCCCTCGATGATAGAGGCGAGAGTTTTTATTGATGGTCTGCGTTTGTTTAATATGTATTATGTGCTTGTTTTGATTTGATGGTTTAGGCAGCAAAAAGAAAGGAAGAAACTTAACTAGTTGCCTGGCTATCTCTGTTCGTGTGGTGTGTGGTGTGTGTAGGGAAAAAGACGCACACGCATCCAAACTTCTTCAGGTGAGAGTCAGACAGCAAAACACGCACCGCACACCATCCGTAACATTAAACCTTGAAATGATATCTTATTTATGTCTTGGGATATGCATCATCATCTTCATCATCATCGTCGTCGTCGTCGTCATCGTCGTCGTCGTCCATCATCGTTGTCATCATCATCACCATGGTCGTTATTGTTGTTATTACCATTACTATTATTGTTATCATCATCATTATCATTATCATTATTTTGTTTATCAATATTTTTTGTTGTTATTGTTAATGTTGTTGTCCTCGTGGTCATAACCATCATTATCATATTTGTCATCATCATGATCATCATCATGATCATCATCATCGTCTTTATTATCATCACGACGATGATGATGATTATTACCTTTAATCACATGAAATTTGTTGAATCTTTCCATGATTTCATAATGGATCTGTCATGTTTTGTGTGTCTTTGTAATTTTCGTGTGTGAGTGTATATTGATTTCAAAATTATTCTTTCTTGTGAAATTTCCTTTGCGCATTCGGATCTTGTTCAATCGATTAAGGATTCAAAATGGGAAAGATATTATCATTATTACATTTATAATGATGATGATGATGATGATGATATGAGATGATGATGATCCATCATCATCATCATCATCATCATCCATCATCATTACTA
>JADBJO010004445.1:194590-197090 GCA_016801955.1 Conus betulinus | reverse complement strand
CAACATACATCACATATTACACCATCTGATGAGGAGCATCCTTCTACCTGCAAGCACCGGGATCACCAGCCGCTGGACTGCCCGCTCAGCTAAAGGATGAGACGGTGACAGTGCCAGCCTCTGAGCTCCCACCATGCCTCTGATTTATGGGACAATTCTATGTGCAGAGAGATGAGGGTGGCGGGGGGCGCGGGGGGGGGGGGGGGAGGGGGAGAGAGATGCCAGGAGAGGGTTACCTATTAAATCTTGATACCGAGTATTGATTGGTGGTTATTTTAAGAGAGAGAGGGGGTGAGAGGAGAGAGAGAGAGAGACAAGAGGAGAGAGAGAGAGACCGGAGGAAGGACGAGAGAGAGAGAGCGACAGAGACAGAAGGAAAGAGAGCGACAGAGAGAGAGGGTGTGGAGAAAGGACAGACAAACAGACAGAGAGAGAGAGAGACGAGAAGAGAGAATTAGAGAGGAGAGAGAGGGACGACTAGAGCGACAGACAGACAGACAGACAGACAGACAGACAGAAGGGATGGTATAAGGAGAAAAAGAGAGAGGAATTTAGAAAAACGAAGTCTAATACATAATATTGATTTTACGGATTCGTGAAAAAAAGGGTTGGGTTTTTATCTTGTGAGTGCATATACCAGACAGACAGCAGGATGAGGAGGGGGGTGGGGGGGAGTATTATGTAGTGGTGTGAGGCTGGGTGTCGAGGCTGGGGACGGGGGGTTTTGAGGGAGCAAGGGAAGTGCAAGGGCTATAAAGTAAGAATACAAATACTGCATTATTTATGAAGCTATGGGTTGGGCGTCCCTGAGCTGAACAACAGAACACAGGGTGGTGGTCGGGAGAGGAATAGGAAGAGAGAGGGGAGAGTGTGTGGTCATCACGAGACACAAAAGACTGCATGATTTTATACCCCCTCCTCTTAGCAGGGCCTTACTGCAGGGCACGGATGGGAGGAGAACGCACGGTGGCTCCGCGGGTGGTAAGCCCCTGAAACATAGGAAGTTAGATCTATACGCGCGCGCGGCGCGCATGCACACACACGCACGCGCACACACACACACACACACACACACACAACACACACAACACATCACCACACACTCCACCAATATTCGATGTTTCACACTCCTCATTCCAATCCGCCTTCCCCCCCCCCCCCCCCTCCCCTCCTCACTCCTGCTCCGCCTTCCCCCCCCCCCCCCCCCCCCCCCCCCCCCCCCTCTCCCATCTCCCCCCGTCCGCCCCCCCACCCCCCCCCCCCAACCCCCCCCCCCCCCTCCTCCAACTCTCCGTCTCACCCACCCCCACATCTCTCTCTCTCTCTCATCTCTCCTCTCTCTCTCTCCTCTCTCTCTCTCCTCTCTCTCTCTCTGGTCTCTCTCTCTCCACACACACACACACACACCACACACACACACACACACACACACACACAACACACACACAACACGGGAACACTGTTGGGACAGAGGGTATTTATAAAGACTGGCGAGGAGAAAAACAAACAACAGACCCCCACGTAACTGAGCCCCGTGTGAGTAAGTCTTTTGCAAGGAACTGTGTGTGTCTAAAGACCTGGAGCACGCCCATGTGGTCAGGTAGTCTTCCCCCCCCCCCCCCCCACCCCCCCCCCCCCCCCCCCCCCCCCCCCCCCCCCCCCCCCCCCCCCCCCCGACCCCCCCCCCCGACAGCCTACAACCACCCCACCTGCCATGCCAGCAACAGCATGCTCACAAGCCTGGACCTCTTCCCTGTAAATCAAAGGGAACTCTGTCCCTACATACAGGGTCATGACTGATCAGCGCTCGGCCGTCGTCTGGTCTTTCTGTCCCTGTACCACCCTTGGAGGCCTGCGCTGTGTTGACGATGGGTACAGGCACGCGCAGGACACTCCATTAAGATATCAAGGGACATAACTGCTCCTGAACAGAGGTAAATCAGGCTACAGGATGCAACTCATAACAGCCTTAAAGTAGCATCCCCATGGGTGTACCAGCCCGTATTTCATGACTGCAGAGCCCACCGCGAAAAACACCACCCTCCAGCTGTCGAGCACACCCCACAGACCCACCACCCCTGCCCACGGACAGATGAAGACAGTGCCACTCCAGACACAGCCAAGCTTTCGCCATACGGTCTTATTATGTGCCCTCAAGAGAGAATCCAAAGTTGTAGTCTTTCTGTCATCGTCGTCAAACGCCACTCTCACGAGAGAAGAAGGGAGGACTGACTGACTGACTCGCGGAGGCACACGTCTTGCGCGGGAAGACCTGTTGCCCCCCCCCCCCCCCCCCCCCCCCCCAGGCGCTGTCACTGTCTGTCTTTGGTCGCTGTGATGTGCCGTTGATGGGGTTGCCGATGCAGGCAAGACGACACGAGGTGACAGAATAGGCAATGAGCACATGAAAGCGGCACGGGGGGGGGGGGGGGGGGGGGGGGGGGGGGGGGTATGGCGGTGGGGGGGGGGGGCTGGTCACGTGTGGCGGCACATCAAAGGC